>JAFCMP010000511.1:600000-806401 GCA_017506865.1 Tribonema minus
CAGCAGCAGCGCTCAAATGATGACAGACACAGCAGCGACACAGTTGAGCCTGCTGTTGACCAGCATCTGACACACGTCAAAGGCATAGCTGAGCAGCTGCCTGCTGCAGCAGCAGCAGCAGCAGCAGCAGCAGTGCTCAAATGAAACAACAGACACAGCAACGACACTGTTGAGCCTGCTGCTCACGAGCGTCTGGCACACATCAAGAGCATAGCCGAGCAGCGCTGCCTGCAGCAGCAGCAGCGCTCAGACGGGAATAGAAACAACAATGGTGCTATCAAGCATCTGTCTCTGCACACGTCAAACGAGTAGCTGAGCAGCACTGCCTGCAGCAGCACCAGCGCTCAGACAGTAACAGAAACAACAACAACAATGCTATTAAGCAGGTGCGCAGTCAGGGTATAGACACAGCAACGATGCTGTTGAGCAGGTGCGCAGTCAGCGTAGGCCTGGGCCGCAGAGCACGTTGAGAACATGTTACTTTGAAGTGCAATAGGCCCACGGTGTGATGCACAAGTAGATGGTGGCGTGCGACTGATGTCATCAAGTTGCGGTGTGCTTCTCAGGCGCACCGTTAATATTGTTACTTTGAGTGGAAACGAATCAACAGATCGTAGAGCTCTAGGTGACAAGGTGTTTAGTCGTCAAATTGAATGCCTTCCACCAATAGCCGTTGAATGTGAGAAAACATTTGCCTTGTCGTAGCAGCGACAAATCATGGTGTACTGAACTGCATGCAGTAAGCCCTGCGACCAACAGCAGATACGAATGGCCCCAGCGCTGCTGTCATATTTCCTGAGGCCCACTACAGCAATACAAACTTCCTTCAAGCACATTCACAACAACACATTGCATGCATGATGGTTTGCCTCATCATTGCTGCAAGAATGGCCTGCACTGCCATGTACAGCAAGTAGTCAAGCCCCCATAACACACACACACTTCAAAGCACGACAAAAGACAATACTTTGAAGTATTACATATTGAATTCAATAACTTCAAATGTGAATTGGAACGACTCGCCTTGTCATCAGCGTTGCACGGTCTGCTCCATCATGTCAAACACACACTTTGAAGAATGACAAAGACCACACATCTGAGCTCAATGAACTTCATTTATGAAGTTGCACGACTGGCCTTGTCATCGCAGCGCCGCACGGTCTGCTCCACCATGTCCAGCGTGCATTTCCAGCATTCGGAACGCAACAACAAGCAACATTATGCTACTTCAAATATCAAGTTGCATGACTCGCCGCAGCACCGCACGGTCTCCTCCGCCATGACTAACAAACAGGGGATAACAAAGACAACTTTATGTGTTGAAGTTCAATGACTTCAAATGCCAAGTTGAGCAACTCTCTTGTCATCCAGTGGCGCCTGTCTGCTCCACCATGTCCAGGCGCCGCGCCTCCAGCATTTGAAGTGCAACAACAAGCAAC
This sequence comes from Tribonema minus, assembly GCA_017506865.1. Taxonomy (NCBI): domain Eukaryota; class Xanthophyceae; order Tribonematales; family Tribonemataceae; genus Tribonema; species Tribonema minus. The sequence goes on from JAFCMP010000511.1 coordinate 601,440, forward strand.
ATAATCCGACTTCAAATGTGAAGTTCAGTGACTTGCCTTGTCGTCGCAGCGCCGCACGGTCTGCTCGACCATGTCCAGATGCCGCGCCTCCAGCATTTAAGGTGCAACATCAGGTGACAATTTGAAGTTAAATAACTTCATACCTCTATGTGAAGTTCAGTGACTCACCTTGTCGTCGCAGCGTCGAACAGTCTGTTCCACCATGTCCAGCCGCCGTGCCTCCAGCGCGATGCCCATGGCCTGCGTCCACGCCCCATCCGTGAAGCAGCGCTCAAACATGCGCTCCACGATCGCCTCCATGCGCGCGTCGATCGTCGCCTGCGGACGCAGCGAAATGACTTGAAGTTGAAGTCGATGCAGTCTCCGTCAATGGCCGCTAGCTTGCGCATGACACAAAACACAGCAGAAGTTTGAGTCAATGCAGTCACGTGTGGAAGAAATGACTTTGAGTTGAAGTCAACGATGATCAGTCACTGACACAGGCCGCTTGTGCACGACCGCAAGCGCCTAGTTCAAGTGGATGTGTGCGCACGATGGGGCGGCAACCGTCCCCGCCTTCTGTCCTGCCTGCGCCGCACAACGCGCGTGGCAATGCGCGCCCCCTGCCGAGCACTGCTGCCCTGTGCGCAGCTGTGACCATGCACGCCAGAGCCAGGACGGCGTGCAGCTGTGCATGGTCAGGACCACGCCACATGGCCGGCTTCGTGTTGAAGTGTGCAGCACACGCATCTGCTGCTCCGCAGAGCGCAGCACGCGCGCATGCCAGCCCCCAATGAAAATGCCCGCACTATTTCAGTCAGCAACATGGCTGGGCTGCGCCACTTTCAGTCAGCATTATGGCTGGGCTGCGCCACTTTCTTCAGCAATGCCAGGATGCAATGGCGGACCTAAAGCCCTACGCTTGCATTGATGACACCTGGTATGATCCTGGACTGCACACTACGCCGAAGTCAACGACGAGGCATGCTGCGCAGACCTGCCCCCAACAGACAACGCCTGTGGTGTTTGAGTCAACAATATGGCTCCTATCACAACATTGTGAGCGTTTGGTGCTGATCATAGGTGGGAGGACCGGCTCTATCAGCTGCCAAGTACCGGAATGGCCTGCGCTTTCAAAATGGAGATTCGCCTTGTTGCGTTCCTCGAATGAACAATGACAGCATTGATGGCACTCAATGTTTCATGTGCTACATGTGCTACTTTACTGCACGCTCCGCCTGAGTCAACGACAAAGCAGGGCATGCTGTGCGCCCTACTTCAACTTTGAAGTACAGCACACACTTGCACGCACCGGCGCGTCCGCACCAACGGCACGCGACGTGGTGCCTGACTGCGCATGCTCCGCCCGTGTCAACGACGACGAGTCCTACTTCAACATTGAAGTACAGCACACGTTCCAGCGCGCACAACGCACCGGCGCGTCCGCGCAGCGCAGCGCGACGTGATACTTGCATGCGCACGCTCCGCCCGCGTCGACGACGAGGAGTCCTACTTCAGCATTGAAGTAAAGCACACGTTCCAGCAGCGCGCGCAGCACGCACCGGCGCGTCCGCGCAGCGCAGCGCCACGTACTCGTCGATGCAGCGGCTCACGAGCGTCGACACGTACTCCGTCTTGGCGGTCACGTCGAAGTGCGGCCCCGCCCCCAGCGCGAGCCGCAGCGCGTCATTGTACTCCTCCAGGTGAAAGAACACCTTGCTCGCGACGGACGCCGCGAGCTCGCGCGCGGGGAACCCCGGATCCTCGCTCATCTCCTCGATCAGAGGTACTGCGGAGGCGACCTCCGCCCAGTACTGGTCCACGACGCCCGCGAGGCGCGTGAGCGCGTGCGTGCGCAGCGCATCGTCCTGCTCCTCCAGCAGCGCCAGCAGGCCGCCGGCTGCGCGCGCGGCGGCACGAGCAGGGGGAGAGGGGGGGCGGTCAGCGCACCATACGACGCTCGAGGAGAGGATACGGGATTCTGTTTGGACGGTCGCGCGGCGCGAAAGGGGTGTCCTGCGCCAGCAAGGCCCCCTGCTGAGCATCATCGCCGCGCGCGCGAATGTCGTAGTTGGGGGGCAGCACTAGCCCTAACCCTGATGTCAAGCGCACCACTGTGCTCTGGGCATTATGTAATGAGAACATGCGGGGCTAGAGTTCTTCATCGGAGAGCACTTCTGAGCAGCGTCAGTGGTCCCCTCCACTGAGCATCACTTGGGCACCAGCGAGCGCAGAAATGGCCGAAGCACAGGGGGAGCGGACATGCTTATGTGATAGCGCAGCTGCTGCAGCACGTAAGGTAGTGGCGACAGCTTGCTCCCTCACAGCTGCCACCCCAAATGCAAGACCGAGGGGGCGGCCACTCGGCTCTCAAAGGTTTCAAGTGATGTGAATCCACAGTTTTGTGGGCTGCCCTTCACGGGCAAAAGAGGCGAAGCGTTTATCACTGGCGCCACCTGCCGAACTGCATGTCGGTGGCAAATTTGCGCGTAACAGCAATACTGGAGTACCGTGCCGATCCACAGCGTTGTGTTCGTTTGGCTGAGCCCATGGTGGTATCGAGGGGTGCTGAACTTGTCTTGGCATCGTGCAACGTGACACGAACCATGCTGCTAGACCAGTATGAAGATCTGCCAATGGCCAAGTGAAACAAATCCCATACAACACTAGTTGTCTCGAGCGCACGATGCCTTGCACTGGATATGCGACTTCGCTGACTGCAACATCGCTTCAGACAACGCGCCTTGGACAAGGCGCAGATGAGCATCATTGACTGAAACTTCCATTTTGACTCAAGAAGATGCCATAGAGTGTCTCATGCCACATTGACCAATATCCATTCTGCCAGAGCGACGATACTGAAGCAGAGCACTTACAGTGGCACCAAACTTGTGCACATTCCTGCTGCGAATCATGCATCCTGTAGCGACCTACCGAAAGTGACCATGCTGCTTGCTTACTGCATATCCAGGCTTAAGCCGCAAGCAGGTACACTGAAGGTAACCTGCCCAGATCTGAGCTTCGGCCGAAGGAGGAAAAGCTTCGGCGTTCGTTGGCTCACCTGAGGAAGCTCCGCCAGCAGCATTGCCTGCTTCCACAGGTCGAAGCATCGCCACAGCCGCCATCGTCAGCTCCGCGCAGCTGTATCGCTAGCAATTTGCTAGCTTCAGCACGAATTCTTCTCAGGAGCCCTGCCCCTTAACCTAGTAAAGCACATCCGAGAACGTTCCCACCGAGAACATGCGTAACCGCGCGCGGCGGCGATGCCCGGGTCGCCAGGTCGTGTACGCCGGCGCGGGCTGCGCAGGCGCGTTTTCCAATTCAGGTCCTGAAGATGACGATGTGTGGAGGCGGCAGTTTGCTGCATTTATGAGGTTTAATTTACTGTGTGTGTGTAGAGGTATCGAGACTCAGTGTGGTCGTGCTTCTTGCTTGCGCGACAAGTGTTGCTGATGACACACGCGCAGTGCATGCGTGGATGTCTGCAAACGCTGTGAATGGTGAATATTTTAACAGAGATGTTCATGCTGCTTGCGTGCAATCAGGCGCCTAGAATGAGGGTTGCATAGTTGGTGTGGTGCTCGATTGGAGGTGATGTGTGTGTGGCAAGGACAACACCTAAAACAGCAACAACGTGTGTGGCAGCAGCAGAATGAAACAGGCGTTGACACACAAGAGAAACCAGTGGTCACGTCATAAACATGCATTGAGGCGAGAATCAAGTGCCAGAGCACGCACAGGCAGTAGCGCTAGCGCACACGCGGGAGCATGCAGCCACGCATGGACGGCCGGCGGGGAGCGCAGCCGATGAACTACCGAAAGCGGGGGGACAGGGGATGGGGGGGGGGGGCGGAAAGGGGGTGTGTGCGAAACGGCCAGAAAGTGACCTACTCAACTCAAAAGGTGCAAGAGGGTGCAGTGCTGCTGCAGCGCATACTCAACAGCAGCAGCTCCGGTGCACATGGGGCCAAATTCTGGCGCTGCACGACTATTCTACTCAGAAGGGCGTGCAGCAGCTGCTGCCAGGGCGTGCCGGTTCAAGGTGAAGACAGCTGCAGTGCCTTTGCTGCCTTCCGCGCTGCTTTCTTAGCAGCGTCAACGCTCATGACCTTGTAGGTAACGCCGCCATGCTTGTACTCTTCGAGCTTCTCGCCGTCCGCATCGCACGGCCACCTCATGAGTCTACACCTCTTCGCGGTAATGTCTGATTTAGCACCATGTTCAGGACACAACAGCACCAGCTGTCCACGCATCAGTTTGAACCCCCCCCCTACGCCCGTGCACGTGCAGGTTGGCTTGCCATCCTTCTTCCAGGCACCAGTGCACATCCAGCGTATGCTGTCCTTGAATGAGCACTCAAGCAGCAGGTTGCTGTAGTCCATGTCTTGGCTCGTGTCCCTCTGCCCCAGGCGCCTGGCGCTGTCTGCAGCTTGCTGAGCCTGCCCCGATGATCCGCGCCCAGACCTGAGATGCACAGTGCAAGTACATCATATCCGTCAATCACGTTCAGATTTATGTCAGAGGAGATCACCTAGCTGATGAAGATAGAAAGCATGGTCAACATATCCATACCGTGAAACTTATGCTCTGTACCGACATACTTTCAAGAACCTGCATACACAAAGCATCCAATGGTGAAGTTCAGGAACTGAGGGGCCTGCATCACTTGAGACACATAGCTTGAGCAATATGTACGACATGCAGCAACGGTCAAGTACACATGGTGGTAAGCCGCTGAAATGTCAGTTGCTTTGAGGTCTGACTTGCAGAATCAGTTGCTTCGAGGTCTGACTTGCAGAAGCAAGCTCCCAAAAACAGGATTAGGTACTACGTACATATAGTCTGGTATGTCGTGCTACAATACACGTTTTCTTCGCCAGGGCAGTTGAGTGTGCCCGCAGGTACTGTTTATTGATTCTCACTCAGTGCGCGAAAAAGCCCAGATGAATGGCATCTAGCTTGAGCTTGCTGTACAGAGACAGTACTTGACCAAGGTCCATAGTTGTAGTTGATGGTCAGCATCAAACATCACGATCCGATCAAGCAGTGCACGAAGCGGGCATTATCTGCAAGTGAAGATGCCTGTGAAATTTGAAATCCGTTTTCTATGGTGATTAGTGCATTTCCCCTAACATTTGCTGAGCACATGAAAGTTTAAACTACTTGTGCAACTTCAAGTTGATGAACGGACAAAAAAGGCGATGTCTGGTGCGATACACTGCACACAGCAGAACATGCGCATGGCTGGAGACGTGGGGCGCATCGATGTGAATTTGTGAATACTGGAAGAGACGAGGGAGGATCACATTAGCGGTATGCACTGCAGGCACAGTGAAAATTCTGCTGGACATGTACCGATACACGGTGACGTCATGACATGTTATCTAGGCGCATACGTGCTGTACGTTTGCAGTGGAACGAGTGACCACTCACCTCCACGTCGTACGTGATGGTGAGCTCCTCGCCGCCGACCCGCTGCTTCACACGCCACAGCTGCTGCAGTCGTTCGCCGGCTGCCACGGCAGGGCACTGCTGCCACCGCACAGCATCGCTGGCATCAGCTCCTTCTTCTGCGTCGACCAAGCCGTGGGCTGTGCAGTACTGGGCAGTACCTGCCAGCGCGATGTGGACTGTGGCGGCGCCTGCATGCTGCTCCAGTTGCTCCAGCAGGTTGCAGCTGAGCACCCCGCTGGCGCCAGTGTCAACGACGTCGTCGACGGTGGCCAGCAGCACATGGTCGCTGGCCACGTCGAGCGCCGCCGGAGCGACGTGTATGCTTGCGCGCTCGACATCTGCGGCGGTGGGCGTGGCCTTGGCGCCGGCATCTATGCTGCGCTGCGGTACGGTGGCGGTGCGTTGCAGCAACTGCTGTACAGACTTGTGGACTCCGTGCATGCTGCCGTCTTCCACCATGTGCGCGACGGCAGTGCTCAGCTCCGGGAGCAGTCCAGCATCGCCTTCTTTGTGCCCCGGGTACGGAGTGATTACTACGTGCGTGCGACCATGCTCCTGCGCATGGCCGATCACACGCCCCACGGCCTCCATCACCCACGTAACCACAGCGCACGCACCGCTTTGAGGTGTGTCGGCGGCTTTGCCCTTCCTCGCGGCCAAGGTGCCCAGCAGCATGGGGTCATGGTGCTGGCATGCAACCAGCTGCGCTCCCTGTTTCCCAGTACAAACTACGGCTGGCCGACGAGCAGTTGCTGCTTCCACCACTGCCGCTGCTGCTGCTGCTGGCACGGCAAAGTTGGTCGCCTGCACATTCACAAGGCACAATGTGTGAGCTGAGCCAATGAGGAGGTCTACAGTTCCCCCCGATTGTGGAGGATGTAATTGAATTTGTGATGCGGCATGTGTAAAGTAATCTACAAGAGGTGCTGTTGTGGGCGCCTGTATACCACAGTTGACCTTGTAATGAACTATTCACCAGAGGCTTAAAACGGATCTTTGCAATCTTCTTTCAGACAGCCGCTGCTCCAGTTGACACCAGCATTGTGAGTGCTGGTTTAAATGACAAGGTAACGGCGGCTTCCTACCAGTGCATGATGCCTTTGCAAACTGCATGCCCTTCCAGTCCAAGATCGTGCAGTGCAAGCGAATGCATGGCATTTCACAGCAGTGATGCATGTGTGGGTCCCTTGTATGCACATCAGGGGGGACTGCCGCTTAAACTGCAGTTTCGCGAGACACTCCATTTCCATCAAAGGAGCTAATTATCGTATGCACTATGTCCATCTGTGGACAGCTGCTTGCAAACACCAACAGCAATTATGCCATGCACAGCTCCACTCACCAGCGTTCCCACACCCTCAGCAGCTGCACCAGCAGACGAAGCCGCGGCAGCAGGCGTTCGTGACACCCTCGCCTCCTTGGCACTGCGTGCTGGCGTGGGGGCCGCTGGCGTCGCTGGCTTGACGGGATCGATGACCTCCTGCAACTTCGTGGATGCTTTGATGTGCCTCTTGCCGCTGCTGCGGGGATGTACACAGCCCAGCATCTCTCACGCTGCCTGCACTGCCTCGCCCACCTGCCGATGCCGCTGGTGCGCCTGCACCACCTGCGCGTGATGACACGGTGCTCATATTCTTCGACCATGATCACCTCAGCGCAGGTGTGCGCAGTCTGCGCAGTACTGCGCACACGGTGCGCTGCACAACTTCAACAAGGTGAAACTGCAACTTTCAGTCGAAGTTCTTTTTCAAAGGAGGCATGAGCGGGAGCGAGAGTGAGGGTGGGCCTGCCTGGAAGCGGTTCAGGTCCACACCTGGAGTCAGCAAATGGGTCGGCAAGGATTGCCACTTGTGCAAGGAGCCGATACCATTCGGCGTAAAGCCCAAAAGCAGCAAGCAGGGCAACGGAAAGCCCTTATTGCACACCTTGCACCGAGCAGGAGTGGTCCGAGTCCGAGCGAGAGCAGAAGCAGCTTGCGCCGCCAAAGAAGTCGCCATGCGTCTTTGACAGCAGCTGCCCTCTGCCGGCCTTATGGGGGTTCCCAGGAGACCAACACCCAGTGCTGTGCAAGGAGCATAGGCACCAGGCCCCAGGCATTCAGTTTTGGAAAAGTGGGAACACGGCGGAGGGTGCTGGTGCAAGTGTGGCTGGGCTTTGCAGCAGCTGCAGTGGTGGCGGCGGCAGCAGCGGCGGCAGTGCCAGCAGCAGCAGGGACTCCAGCAGCAGCGGACAGGAGAGTGGCGTGGCTGAGGCCGATGCTGCGGAAGGGCGTGTAGTCGCCGAGTGGCTGGCCTCAACGCTGGCAACAGTGCCGGATTCTCGTGGCATGCTCAAACGAGCGGTTGCTCTCCCTGAGAGCTGCCTCCGCACGTTGCTGCTGAACGCGGATGAGATGATCTTGGAGAGGACTAGGGCTGCGGAGCGGGAGGCGGAGTGCGAGCCCTTCGATGCCTTAGCGAGCGCCACCGAAGAGCTGGAGCCAGATGCGCGGGATTAGAGCACAAGGATGACGGCAGCGACGCTTGTCAGGTAAGAGAAGCAGGATGCTTGATGCAGCCGCATGGGATGGTCTGGTTGGTTTTGAGTTTTTGCCACATGCTTTTGCCGCTTCTGATCAATCTGAAGATCATGCTCAACAAATTCCACGGGCAGCAAAATGGTGATGCTGACGATGGATGTCGTGGTCAGAAAGGTGCCTGCATTGGGCATGTTTTGGTTGTGACAGGTGTGCGCAGCGTCAGACACGTCAGTGTCCCTGCTACTTACGTATGAGGCTACCCCGTGTGCCTAATCGCGCAGCGTGGCTCTTGCCGCTTGACTGCCATCACACCGCGCCCTGCGTCGCACGGCCGCCGGATGGCCGCGCGCATGATTGTCACAATCACACCCAACCCAACGCTGAGCTTATGCGCGCCGCGCTGTGCCGGCTGTTTGCCATTGCCGCAGACGGCAATGTGTCGCACATGTTGTGCAGCGTGCACACGCATCGCTGCCACAATCCCCGCGCGCGTTGTCATCACACCCAACCCAAGGCTCACGTCATGCACACTGTGTCGGCTGTTTGCCACTGGCGCAGCGGGCTATCTGTCGCACATTTGCCGGACGGCTCGTGGAGCTCGCCCTCGGCGGCGTGAATTGTGGGTGGGGGGGGGGGGGGAGGGGGGGGGGGGGGGGGGGTCAGCTGGGCGCTGCGGTGCAGCGGAGGCGTCACCGACTACTGCTTCTCCTGAACAACAACGCGGCGTTGGAGCTGTTCCTGGACCAGTTGTGCGATCAGGTGAGCGCCGCCGGCCGCCGCTGCCGCCAGCAGTGCTCAGCTGCTGCGCTTCGCACGGAGCCTGCCGCCGCTGGCAGCGCGTTTGCAGTGCTCAGCAATGGAATTTGTTGGCGGCGCGTTCGCAGTGCTCAGCAATGGAACATTGCTGTAGATGATATCCATGAACGTGGCGACAGTGCATCGCTCTTTGCTTGAGCATAGTTCCAAGCGTGTGCATCACCTACCGAAGACAGCTTCAGCGACGTTGACACACAAATTGCGGTTAGACACTGTCAGCTTTCAAGTTCATTCACGGATATGTGACATTGCTGTGGAACCTCTCTCACTTGGTGCTGCGCCCAGCGTTTATTCAATGCAGGTTGCATTGTAAAAGCACAGGTAGTTTCACACAGGAAAAAGGTTCATGCATGGTATCAAAGTGTGGAAGGAGTGCATGAGGACTAGGGAGTGTATCACGCCAGTGTTTCACCAACAGCTCTCAGATATAACATTGTCTTCTGTTTTTGTGATCTCCAACACCATTTCCATTTCTGTACATCATGGTTGTTCTTCGTCTCGATAGAGCCCGCCAGCATTACATTCTGCTGGAGGTGCTTGCGACTCGCAGCAGCGTACAGCAGCAGAAAAGTGCTGATTATAAACATCAAGTGTATGTGACTGGAGTACTGCAGCCTTGGTCTTGACTTCACTGCTGCGTCCAAGACACACATGCAGAGCATATCATTAGTCTTTATGTGCTGTCATGCACTGAGCACTGCTGCAGCAGCAGCGACACATGTACTACGCTCAAACCTCTCAATGACATGGTGTCTTCTTCGTCGTGAGCGTTGCCATCACCAGCCGTTGATGCAATAAGCATCCAGGGACTGATCCATTGCTGTTTCATTCTCGTATGTTCAGTGCATGGCACGGCATACAGCTGCAGCAAGGCGTGCTGGTGGTGAGAGGAGGGTAGCCTGGCTCTGCACGAAGGCGGCACCATGGTACAGGTGCGCACCTTCACCACATTGTATCGCTGATGTAGTCTACACATGTGCGCTGTGGCCAGTACCTATGGCTGATATTATCTTTCGTTGGGACTTTTACAGGTGTGTGCACCACCATCATCCTCAGTGACAGCGCTACTCAAATTGGACTTCATACATGGTGTGCACATCAATATGAGTTTAGGCAGACACCATTAGTTTTGTGGTATGCTGTGTCAGGCGCATGGAGCTTTGATTGCAAGCTCACCAAACCCCCCTTTCACCCCCCCCTCCCCCACCCAGGCACATGGATGACCGCCGATGTGAGTGAGTCTGCAGGATTGCATTGCACTCAAGGCCACCTTCTCGCCACACGCCACATAGGTCTGACGACCAGGGATGCGGTGGCGCCGCTGGCAGTAGAGTTGTGTCCCACGACAGCAGGGTACGCGTTTTTCAGACTTTGTTATTGTGTTATTGCTGAGCACTGCTACCACGGTTCCAGCGCTCATCAGCACACATTGCTGCGCAGTGGCGACAGCGCATCGCAACCAGGGTGGCCTTGATGATTGGTCGGAGCTACTTCGCAGTTAGCAAACAGAGGAGGTCAAAGCACTCGCAAGTGAGTAGGCAGCAACGGGATGTGGAAATAGGGACAGAACGGCAAATGTTGCTACTCAGCCATGCCGACACAAGCAGTATGGACACAAATGTGGATTGAAAACCTGTGGCAGGCAGGCAGGCCAGGCAGCAGCGCTCAACAGTGCACCGCTTCACTGTACGCATCACGCATATTTGAAAAATGAGAGATTTTGGTGATTGCTTGAAGCATCACGTGGCAACTGGACGCAATATGGTTAGCTGTCACTACGGGATGGTGCACATGTTGCATGCTACGCACAGCACTGTGCTGTCTCGCCTGCCCTGTCAGTTCTGCTGAGCACTGCTGCTTGCACGGTCTGCATGCTCGTAAAGCACCTCTACCGAGAGAGTTCCCGGAGAACATGCGCATGCGAAACCGTTTTTGCTTGTTTTGCTTTTGCATGCATGGCCACATGTATGCGTCGTGGGGCGACTTGAACATGATGAATAGGCGGCAGCAGCTCACCCCATTACAAACGACTGCGGCCGAAAGCTCTGGTGAAGACGTGAGCGGCACCATCACCAGCGCTCCGGTGGTGGGTGTGTGAGCTCGATGATGTCTCAACAGCAGCTGGAACAGAGCACGCCGCGTTTTGCAATACGCACCATTGTGCTTGCCAAGCGGTCAGCTGGCCGTGCGAGGACCACGTTGCATCTTAATGAATTGGAGAAAACACTCCAGAACAGCGCAACCCTCAACTTGAGTGACGAGCTGATGGCCACCATTCCGATATACAAGCATGAACCTCCACAAGTCGGCGGCACTGCACAGCGCGGTCAAAAAAAGAAGCTGGCGCAGTCAAGTTCTAAAGATGACGACCTGGGTCTCAGCGTCAGGAAAGTCGACAGGCAGGCTTCCTCGCACTCGCGGGACGCCGCCCCTGAGCTCAAAGCTGCCTGGGACAAGATGCCAGGTGCTCAGAAGGTGCTCAAGTCGGCGCTGCGCAAGTGGCACAAGGAGGCGATTGTGAACCCCGAGGCTGCGCTCGACATCGTGACCGCCTGCCTGGGGCATGAGGAGATGATGGAGAATGTGCTGTCGGCGTACGTGTCTGCGGGAGTGCCGATGAGCACGCTGGACCTGGAGAGGGTGCGCGCGCACGTGGTGGAGACCACCAACGGCGTCTGGGAGCTGCAGCGCGCGTTCGAGGCACAGGCAAGAGATACTGAGATACTCGCAGCTGCTGGGCTCTATGATCCCCTTCAACAATGCATGTTGGCTGTGATTGCTCTGGGACGACGGCGCATGCTATGTACTGCGGTTGTAGCCGGATAGTGCAAGTGCTTTGCTGGCATGACAGTAGACAGTTGGCTGGCGGTGCTGCTGCATCTAAGGCGCCATGCGGCTGGCGCGGTGGTTGCGGCTCATGCGCGTTTGTCGTGGTGCGCAGCTCACTGAGCACTGCGCACCTTGTGTGGCAATGCATCAAGCCTCTCAAACAAGCGTCACCAGAATGCCATGCCATGGATGCACCACAGGACGGCGTGCAGTTGTGATCGAATGTGGAATGATGCCAAAAGCAAGTCAGCTCTCCTGAGCTGACACGATCACGACTGTCAATGTGCAGTTGCAGATGTGCACTTGTGTACAATCATACCAAGGCCGATAAACACTTCTCAGTTGTTGTCTGCAGCAGGCAACGTATGAGATCTTCAGTTTTTGATTCATTCTGATTGGTGCTGCTAGATTTAATTCTCAGCAGCATCTCTCGCCCCTCGTGCTGCTGCACACAGATGGAAGCCAACGACGCGCTCAGGGCGAAGCTGTCAGCCGCGGACGCGGCGCTCGACAGCGCTCAGCAGCAGCAGCTGCGTGAGCACCGCGGCAACCTGGACATGCGCACCGCTGTCAAGGGCAAACGCGGGGAGGTGCAGCGCCTGCTGGCGAAGCTCGATGAGGCGCAGGCGCGCATCGATGCTCAGGTGAGTAGGAGCATCACTTCAAGAGGTGGAAGTCTTAACAATTGTTGTTGTTGAAGACAGCTGGCGCAGAGACTGCTGGCGAAGCTTGATGAGGCACAGGCGCGCATCGACGCTCAGGTAAATAGAAGTGCCACTTCGAATGACAGAAGCGGTATTGACGTTTGAAGTTGGAGACATCAGATGCAGCGCCTCCTAGGCGAGGGGTGATGAGACGCAGGGACGCATAGATGCTCAGGTAAATGGGAGTGTCACTTCAAGAGACGTTGGATGTGTTGTCGTCGCTGAACACAGCAGGCGCACCACCTGCTGGCGAAGTCAGATGAGGCACAGGCGTGCTTCCGTGCTCAAGTACACAGGAGCGTCACTTCAGAGCACAAATGTGGTGTTGAAGTTGAAGATAGTAGGCGAGCTGAGCTGAGCTGGCTTCAGGTGGTGCAACAGCAGCCGTTGAAACCATTGCGTGCGTTACGGTTGAGAAAGTCGCACAAAACCGAGTCACGCAAAACCAGGCCATGCTGTGTTGAAGTAATGATGCTTGATGCAGCAGAGAGTTGCAACAAGCGTGTTGCGGCGCATGCAGTATGTCTCAACGCGACTTGGCATATCACTGTCACCCGAAGAGGTACGGAAGCTGGTGAAGCAGAGCCAATGCCTTGCAGGTTGCTATGCGCAACAGGCAGCGCGCATCGCAAAATCCATACAGGTAAGGCAGCCTTGTGTGATGTGTACCGGTGATGATCCGTGGTGACATCATGCGGGAGTGCCACACACGAGTACGATGATGAATCCACCGGTGAGCACTGACACGCCATAAAAACACTGCTCATCGCAGAACAACACAGCACGGTGACCTGTTGTGCGGCAACTCACATGAAGCCACTGTCATTTATAACTAACTCTTGCGCGCCAGTGTACCCATGAGCAATGCCACACCATGACAGTGCTCAACGCGGAACACCCCAACAACAAGGGAACCTCCGTCAAACTCACACGTAGCCCCCACAATGAGAATGCTGTCTTAAATTATCGCAAACCGCCCTCGCCACCCTTATGCAGGCTATGCGGCTGCTGGACTATGCCACCGTAGAGACCACACTCCTCGAGCTAGAGGGTCGTGCGGCTGGCGCCGCCGCCGCTGCAGCAGCAGACCCCCCCAAAGCCCCATTCAGGGAGCGCATGGAGTGCGTCGTTGCGCGCGCGCGCTTGGAGGGAAAACTGGAGGGCATCGCGTGCGCTGCGCAGCCGAGGAAGCACGCGGCGGCGCATGGGGAGGCGGCGGGGGCGGGGGGGAAGAAGGGGGGGGCGGGGGGGGCAGGGGGGGGCGGCGGCGGCGGCGGTGCGCGGCGCGCCAGCAGACAGGTGACAGCGCTCGTGTTTTGTGGGCGTCTGTGATGGCGGCTTGGTATTTGCAGATGCGTTTGGGGGGGCAGGCAGTGCTGCTTGCTACTGTGCGAGCTGCAGGCAACTACGTGATGTCTGAGCAGCACACCGCTCAAGTTTCCGGGTACTGGTGTACGCGTCTGCAGAGAGGACACATGCGGTATGTATGCCGTCAAGATAAGACATCACTTGCTCAAGTGCAGGCGCGCGAGTGCGCCGTCTGACCCAGTTGAATATATGACGGCGTGCCAGCCCACAGCTGCAGCTTTGCACACTGCTGTGCCGCTGAAATTGTGGTCAGGCATCGCCGAGCGCGACACTGTCTCAGCCGGCTGGCGCGCGTATAGGGGTATGTATAGAAGTCCGCACGCTTGTTTGTATGTGTGTATATAGTGCATGTAGGTATGTACAAGGACTCTTGCAACAGGGCAGCCTCCGCTGAGATGCGGAGTTGTCAACCCAGAGCTGCGGATGGCAACAATTGCCACACACTTCACGAACGACTTGAGGTGCACTCAACTCCCCCCCCCACCCCCTCGGCATGCCCCCCCCCCCCCCCCCTCCCCCCCCCATTTTCTGTCCCGACGGCACGCAGGCCAAGCCGAGGCTGCGGCCCCCGCCGCTCCATGCGCAGCGCGCCAGCGCCGCCAGCCCCACCGACACCGCCGCGCCGGCCAGCGACCGCGCGCCTACAGTGGCGGTGCCGCCGCGGCCGCCCGCGTCCCCAACTTTAACTTCAAGCGGCGCGCACAGGCAGCCGCCGCTCAGCACCCTCACGTCACACGCCTCGACGACGGGGTCGCAGCACGCGGCGGCGGAGGGCGAAGCGGAGAGCGAGTTCGGCTGGTTCGCGAACCGCGCGCGGTCGCCGCGGCACGCGTCCGAGGCGCACGACAATGCGGCTGTTACGGAGCCGCTGCCGCCGGCAGAGCCCAGCCTCGCCCAAACCCTGGTGCCAGGTCTTGCGGACTCTGGGTCAATGTCGGCTTCCATTGGGGAGTTATCGGGTACGGTGGGTTTAGGCGGAGCGTTGCTGCAGGGGTTGCTGAGCAATGCTGGCGGCGGCGGCGGCAGCAGCGCCGCAGCGGTGCAGCAGCAGCGCGGCGCCGGGCAGCGGCCGGACTCCAAGCGCAAGCGCGGCAGCGGCGGCGGCGGCGGCGGCGGCGGCGGCGGCGGCGCCAGAAAGGCGCCAGCATCTCCCAGTACAGGCGCGAAGCCCGGGGCGAGTGGCGCCAGTCCGGACGAGCAACTACACCCTGACGCTGGGGGGGCGTCAGCGGCATCAGCGGTGGGTGCGAGCGGCGCAGACGCACTGGACAGGACTGTCGTTGCGAGCTTTGTCGCGAGCGCTGCTGCGGAAGCGTCAATCACTCCCAGCAGCAGAGCTTCTGACGCTGACACGTCCGCGACCAACGCGCACGGGGGGCCCGCCGGCGCCGCTCGCGCGCGCGGCAGCAGCGCAGCGGCCGCCGGCGCCGCGCGGCCGCACACCGAGTCTGCGGGGCGGCGGCGCTCCACGCGGCAGTCCCTCCCGCAGCAGCAGCAGCAGCAGCAGCGCGTGCGCTCTGCGAGCTCGGCGGAGCAGCCCGCGGCGGCGGCGACGGCGCCGCCGATGCTGGCGATACCGCGCAAGCCGCAGACGGCGGGGGCGGGGCCGCGGGAGCCGCTGACTCTGCCCACTCACATGTCGATGCTCAGCAGCGGTGGGGGGGTTGCGGGGGGAGGGCACGTGTTCAGCGCCACCGCCGCTGCCGCCACCGCCGGCGCGCTTGGTCCCTCAGACAGCGTCTCGCAGGCGAGCAGCAGCATCAACTTTTCGGTGGCGGGCGGGCGGGAGGTGAGCATGGCTGTCGTGGGCACGAAGCGCGGCAGCACATTTGCGCTGCCGCTTGCCGCTGCCGCAGCAGCAGGTTCGCGCGTGTCCACCGCGGCGGCGGCGGCAGCGGCAGCAGCGGCGGCGGCCGACTTGCTGGCGGCGCCGACGCCGCCGCTGCCGCCCGAGCCGGTGACGTGGCAGCAGCAGCAGCAGCAGCAGCAGCAGCAGTGGACGGCGCACAGAGTTGTGACGCTGGAGGTGCCCGCGCCGATGTTCAAGAGCGACGGCGATGCGCCATCGTACGGCGACAATGGCGGTAGCGGCAGCGGCAGTAGCAACGACGACGACGAGGCCACGCTGGAGGCGTACAAGTGGCAGCAGCTGCCGGAAGACCCCTGGCAGCCGGTGCTGCCAAAGCAGGGCGCAGGGCCGCCGCAGTGGCCATGGGAGGCGCAGTTCGGACGCCGCAGCCGGCAACTTGAATACGCGGCGCGGGAGCAGCGCGCTGTTGAAGTTAAGGCCGCGGAGTCCGCGGCCGCCAAGGAGGCGCGGCTGCTGCAGCAGCAGGAGCAGTGGCGGCAGCGCCGGCAGCAGGCGGAGGACCAGCAGCAGCAGCACTCAGGCAGCGCGGCGCGGCAACGCGACGACGCCAAGCTCGCGGCGTCGCTTTCCAGCGACATGCTCTTTGTGACGCTGCGCAAGGACGCGGACTGCGCGCAGCCGCTGCAGTGGCTGCTGGTGGAGCTGGGGAGCCTGTGCGACGCGGTGGCGGCGCCGCGCGGCGGGCACGTGTCGTTCGCGGCGGTGCTGCACCACGCGCGCGTGCTGCGCAGCACGGCGATGCCGCTGCTGCGGCGCATACTGCGCGCGTACGAGGCGCACGCCGCGCGCTGGAACGAGGTGAGTCTGCAGACTTTTACTGCCCTTCTTTGCCTGCATGAGTTGCTTGTACATTAAAGTATACAAGTAGGTGTGAACCTTGCAAGGCACGTAGACGTCATGCAGGCAGCAATAAACTGTCACTGCTGTCGCGGTGGTGCTATGCCCACCTCGTTTTGGAGCTTCCCGGTGAGCGCAGAGTGTTTCCGAGTGCACAAGTTCGCCGCACGTCGGGCACAGGCACAGCTGAAAAGTGTTGAGCGCACACATCATTACGCACTTCATGAGCTGCGCGTTGCGTCATCGACACTGAGCTCTGACACACCCCTAGCTTCTCTCTGCCCCCAACACTTACCCCTCACCCCCCTCACCTCCGACCCCAAACCATAACCTCACCCCCCTAACCCCCTAAATAGAACTCTAACCCAGCCCGCCCCCGCTCCCCCCGCCGCCTGCCTGCGTGCGCAGTCCACGGAGTCCCTGATGCGCGCGTACGCGCTGCCGGGAGGCGCCGCCGACCGCGCCATGCTATGCCCCATGTGCGGCCTCGACGGCAGGCGCAACAACGCGGCGTGCGCTCGGCCTGCTGGTCATCACCACCAGCGCAGAGCGCGCGCCGCGGCCAAGGCGGGGTGCGGCGGTTTCGCGCTGCCGCTGCGCGCGGAGGGCGCATTTGGCAGCACGTCTCAACCGTCGCTGCACAGCGTCACCACGTCGCCGAGTCTGCCGTATCTGTAGCGCCGTGGTGTGACTGCGTATTACTAGTGTAGCAGACGGTCATTAAGACAGACTTTATGGAACCTGCAAGCAGGGGGGGGGTGCTGTTCCATGCAATGCATGTTCTGCGCGTCTGTTTGTCCTTCTTGCAGCTTGGCCGCACTGGAATGTGATATGCAGCCACAGATTGTGTGGATGTGAAAAGCGCATCGTTGTGCGCAGCTTTGCAATGCCACAACACACAGGCAGCAATCTGAGACTTGCACAGAACGCCATACTGACAGATTTGTCTCTTTGGAAACAGTCACGAAAACCTGGGACGCAACCCAGGGTACGCCCATCACAACATACTTCAGCCTCGGCAACGTTCGAAATGTACTTGTTGCTCCAGTCCTCTCCCTCCCTCCCAATGTCCTACTCGAAGCGCGCAGAATTCATGCAGAACGCATTTGGTGTTGGTCACACACTGCCTCTGCACGATGCTGAGGCAGCAGTGCTCACACACGTCACAAGGCGCAAGCGCAGCGACTGACCGAAAACGGCCAAACGCCACATCACACCATCACAAAGCACAGCTACTCGCTACAAAATACGTCCAGTGAACCTCATTGTCAGGCCGCGCGTCACAGACACACACATGGCGCATCACTCCTGCCTCAAGCCGCTGCTGCCGCTGCCGCCGCCATCGCTGCCGCTGCTGCTGCCGCTGCCCGCGCACGCAGCTCAGCGCCCTTGCAGGCGCTGCAGCTTCCGCCTCCGCCGCTTATTACTCCATTGCTGCATCTTCAAGTTCAACTTCACATGCAGCGCGCAAATCCGCAACGCCCCTTGTGGCCGCCATTTGCCGTTAAAGGGGCAAACACTCTGCTGCAGATGCAGCTGGCCGCCGATTCATCCCTGAGTCACCCGCGCAACACCGCTAGATGCTTGGGTCATGTTCTCTGAACACCCGCCTGTTCTCCCTGGCCCGTTTCGCCCCTTGCTCCCAATCACCCCCATCCTCCACACCTCCACCGCCTGCCTGACCCCCATGCACGGGGGGCAGCAGCAGACTCGCGTCCGCAGCAGACGCGCATCGGCGCTACGCCGCCGCAGTGAAGTAACGCACCACATACGTAAGCGCCAAGCACGCGCCGACCACCAGCAGCGCCAGGATGCAGCACCCCCCCAGCACCTCTGCGGGGGGACACTGGATCTCGCCCTCAACGCGCATCGGCGCGGCGGCGCGGCCGCCTACGGCCCTCGCGCGCGCCGCCGCCGACGCGAACTTCAGGCGCTTCCGCAGCGCGCCGACGATATGCTTGCTGGCATCGTAGTGCGCGTCGCGCGCCCTGCGCTGCGCGGCGTCGAGCGGGCGCGCGTCGATGACTTTCGCGAGCACGCAGCTGACGGCCGGCAGCGCGAGCGCGAGCGGCGTGCTGCAGCCCGCGGGGCACGCGGGGTCGCCGAGCGCGCGCGCCGAAGCCCCAGCGCGCCGCCGCGTGGACGGCGTGAAGGGCGTCAGGAAGCGCGCGAAGCACAGCTCGCACGCCGTGTGGCCGCACGGCAGCGTCACGGGCCTGTACAGAAGCTCGAGGCAGATGGGGCAGTCCAGGACAGGGTCCTCCGCTGGCGCCGCCGGCGCTTGCGCAGCGGCTGCCGGCACGCCAGTCTGCGCTGAAGGCGTCGCTGGAGTGGGGAGGGCGGGAGCAGGTGCCGCGGCGATTTCAGTACCGGGTGCAGCTGCCCTGGATCTCGCCCCCGCTCTGGCCGAGGCCGCAACCGCGTGCGCTCTGGCAGCCACCTTGACCGCCTCTGCTGCCTCTTCCTTGGCCGCCACCGCCTCTGCTTTAGCCGCCGCAGCCTCTGCTTTGGCCATTGCGATCTGTGCCTGAGCCGCTCCCTCAGCCTGCACTTTGTGCTGGCACTCCTGGCAGCGTTCAGTGCGCTTCTTGCGATGCAAACTGCCCCCACCCATGGCACCGCCCGATGAGCGACCCCCGGCCGTAGATGAGTCGAGTGCTGGTGGAGTCTCTGGGCTACCAAGCTCCCTGCAGACCACGTCCGCCGCTTGAACAATTGCGGCGTCCAGCGGAGCAGGCTCATGGCCCTCAGGCTGTCTGATGCCCACGCTGACTGCCAGATCGACAGCCTGCGCAGGCCCATCGCTCGTCAGCTCCTGGCGCAGCCATTTCCCGTGGCAACGAAGCCACCGTTCATGACAATGCCGGAGGACCTCTAACACTTCGGGGTCCGCTAGCAGGTCCACCCGGTCCAGCAGCCCGGGATCCCGCAGCCCCAGCTCCGAAAGGAGCAGCTCCACGCGCCTCCGCTCCCGCAGCGCCGCCCAGTAGGGGCTGACGCGTGCCCTCGGCTTGGGCACTTGGCGTTCAAGCTGCAGCTCCGCGCGTGCCTCCGCCAGCAGAGACCGCCGTCGCTGCTTCACGGACTCCTCCGTCACATCCACCAGCGACGCCATCTGGCATTGGCTCACCGCCGCCCTCAACCTTTGCTTAAAGCTAAAAGTGTCGCCTTCCAACCGGGCACGAGTTAACTCGGAGTCGTAGGGAGTCGTAGCTGAACACCAAACGCGCAACAGACACGGACACGACCTGTGCGGCTTTACCAGACGTCCTTTACGCTCAGTGCTACTCTCGGAGTTCTTTTCATTAGCTGCCGGCCCTGCCTTCTGCGGTACCCTCTTTCATTGATCCGCAAGGCGCACGACTCCCACCTTGAAGACTGCAGCAACAACAAGGACG
Source organism: Tribonema minus (assembly GCA_017506865.1). Taxonomy (NCBI): domain Eukaryota; class Xanthophyceae; order Tribonematales; family Tribonemataceae; genus Tribonema; species Tribonema minus. The sequence goes on from JAFCMP010000511.1 coordinate 621,213, forward strand.
ACATGACCCTCGCAGCTCTGGACAGCAGCAGCCGGCCTTCAGCAGCCACCATCTATGTGGTATGGCGCACGGAGACCAGCTCGGCCCCCAGGGTCTGCAAGAACGACGGCGCGCTGTGCACAGATCTCGCCAAGAGCAGCTATCGGTGCCTTGAAGGTGGGTGCCTACTTCGCTACACAGGCCTTTCTAGTGCCGGCAGTCAGTTCTACCATGAAACTGTACGCTTTTACATGATGCGCTCGCGGGCTGGGGCTGCCGCGGTGTCGCTGTGCTTCTCTAGTGTGCATGCAACCTCTCCCGCTTGAGGCACCAAAGAGCACGCGCATCGGGGCACAACCAGCAGCGGCGAAGCATCCTATAGCAGAGTTCCTGCCATCATTGCCGCCTGGCCTCTCTGCAGTCATTAGCGCACGTCCTAGTGGTAGAGCTTTGGTGCTGAGTTGGATAGTCAGGCCTCTTGAGGTCTGAAAGTGTTAGCTGATGGTGCGGCTGCATACGCGGTCTCGGACCCTCCGCACATGCGCCAGCTCCTCTGTCGCCTCTTGGATGTGCCTCCCCCTACGACCTGCAAGTGACAGTGCTGCGCGCGTGGCTGAACCCGTCTTGGCGACTGTTCTGACTTGCCCGCCTCTCGCGATCTGTTGCTCCTTCAGCTCTCCGATGCACACAGCGCATGCAGCAGTATGTTCATAACTTCCATGGCTCTCAACCTGTCGTTGTATGACGGCACTAACCGTTCCATATAGGCCTCATTCCCGGTGCCTGGCTCTGTGCCTGAATGATGCTTGCTTTGGGGAAGACCCGCATTTTCTCACCCGCAGTTTTCACATGTTCCTCTTCCAGCACGATTTGGTTGTCAACATGACACATATCTATCGCTGACCGCAGGCATGCTTGTTTGTCCATTCGGTGCCATACAAGCTTTCATGCGGCAAGCTCAGCAACAACATCAGAGCAACCAGAGCTCTTTCATGAAAACAATTCTCTCTTACCAGCACCTCAGTAACTTGCTCATGTGGTTCCGCCTCCACGCTGATGAGCTCACACATGGTTGCCAATTGAGCTTGTCTGACGGCAGCACTAGCGCGGTGACATCTTTATGTTCTCGTACTTGCACTTGCTCCTCTTGCCCACGAACATGTAAGAAAGCATTCTTGCAGCACGCCTCGAGCTCTGTCCTCACCATCGCGCACCTCGCCCCCTTTTTCCGCGTCTCCCCGCCGCCAGAGTCCCACGGCGACAAGACCGCGTGCTCCGACTTTCTCAAGAAGTACCAGTCGTGCCGCAAGGCGCAGCACTCAAAAAAGCGCTAGACCCCACGCGCACTCTGCACATGCATGTGCGCCGCGCAGCCGCCACAGCAACCCCCGCGCGTGTGGCGCTTTAGCGATTCGCGTAGCGCAGTGCTGGCTGAGCTGCCCTCAACCCGCACTCCCCGTGGGGGGGTGTCGCCGCCCCCCCGCTTTCCAGCGTTAATTTGTGTTTCGCCCCCACCCCCCCCGTACCAGTAGTACAGCAGAGAGACGTGCGATAAAGAACCGGCGGCGTGCGTGCGTGCGCGTGACAGTAATAAAAAAGGACGGAGGAGGAGCTCATGGAGACCAGTAACACTGTATTTACGAGGGAGCAGTGCGACGTGCCACCACTACGGGGGCACCCATTTCTCACTTAGCCTTTTCAGGGGCAGGGGGGCAAAAAGCAGGGGGGATAAGTCCGGATGTGAACGGAGGCCGAGTGTGACTGTCTATAGGGTATCGTAGTGAGTGCGTTCAAGGAGGGCGTGGCCTCCATATATGTAGGTGCGAGAGAGAGGCAGCGCGTGCGGCGTGCGCACGCGTGTGTGCGTGAGGAAATGGAGCTGTCAATACGAGCAACGGCCAGCGCGCTGCGCGAGAGAGCGACTGGGTCTTTCATGTGCTGCACGAGTGAGAGTCGGAGTCAGAGTCAGCACCGGATGAAGAGCCGGCCGTCGGAAAGTGACAGGAGGCAGAGCTTAGCGCATGCTTGTAAGGACGCACAAGAGAGAAAAGTTGAGGGAGTGGTGTCGTGGCTGTTTGCGGTGCATTTGTGGCGCGCCCTGTATCCCAGTGGAACATGCATCCCAGTGGAACATGCTAATATATGGGTGCGCTGCCAAGGGATAAGAAATGCTGGTGTGTCTGTGCGTCTTGACTGCCGTGTGTTGCTTGTGCGTTTTGCGGCGACTGTTTCCAGCATGCAGTGTGTTGTGTGATGCTGTAGCTACACAGTGTTGTTTGCTTGCTGTAATGAAGGCTGCTTGCAGCATGGTACATGAAGTTGGACGCAACCACTTACTGTGCCAATTGTTGAAAGATCTCATTGCGCATGTATGTGGGGTGTTTCCTGCACGTGGGCAACACGCCTTGCGAGTGTGGCCTTTGTTGCTGTTGTGGAAGCCACAACTCGTGTTTGGGATAGGTACATTACCAGGTATACTTCGAAGTATGCACGTTGCAGGACATTCCATGTCACGCATTCGGTCAATGTGCACTGCATGGGTCTCTGCTGAGCTGTGGTGAGGCATGTGTTCACTGTCACCATCTGATGCATTGCATGGCGGCACAAAATGTGGTGTCGTGCCACTATGACACGCAACTTGCCTCCCTAGATTACTGTAGTATGTGATTATTGTTCCGAAGCCACTTGTGCAACGCTGCAGCATCATCGCGCACAACGAGCCCCATGATTTTCAAAAGTCATGGTGTCACCACTGTCTCGCCTGTCAGACTGCATGCCTCAGATGCCACAAGCACACCTATCTGCGTGTGTGCTGTTGCGGCGCACGCAGTGCGTACCAGGTTGCTGCATAGGATGTAAAGCTTGGGAACACCACTCGATATCCAGCCTACCTTTGGGCCTGTACGAATACAAGTCCATGAGGTACACGAACATATTCTATTCTTGGACCACGCATGCATTCTGCCCATTGAAACACAATGGCATCACCCAGATACATGGCGCTGAGGTTGCCATGCTGCTGCTGCTCATGACTACTGAATGACGTCGGATTGTATACATGACGTTCGTAGGGGTAATGGAGGCACAGGTAGCAAGCCTCTGCAAGTGCAACGGGCAGATGAAAACGAGACGCGCTGATACTATCAGTGCTGCAGCTTGTATTGAAACAACGTGGTTACGACCGCGAGCCTGCCTCACTCGCGGCAGCTTCGCAGCAGACGCACGCGCCCACACACCAACTGCGCTACATGAGCGGCCCCCGCCGCTACCGGCGCAGCCCTCAATGAGTGCGCCAAAAACACACCTCGCACCGTGCCTGCCGCGCTCCCCGCGCAGCTCATCCACAGCACAACTTCAACTTTGAACTTCAAATGACTCACGGACCAGACTCCGACTCTACAAGCGCGGCGCGGGCGCGTTCTGCAGGTACAGGTCCAGGTCCAGCGCGGCGGCGCGCGCGGCGCGGCGCGCGAGGTCGAGCCCCGCGTGGCAGCGGTAGCGCAGCGCGCTGAGGTCGGCGCCGTCGCCGCACGCCGACAGCAGGCGCAGCGCGACGAGACTCGCCACGTGGCCGTACAGCACTATGGTGCCCGTGCGCTCGCTGTCCGCGGCGGCGAGACCCTGCGCGCCGCGCAGCGACGCGTAGATGGCCGTGAGGCGCTCCAGGGGGAAGCTGCCGGCGGCGTCGGCGGCGACGGACGGCTTGCTGCCGCCGGCGCTGCGGCGCGAGGGAGGGGTGAATGGGGAAGGGAGGGGGGAGAGGGGGACGGTAATAGTGAGCCGGGTTGCGTTGAATTTGTTGTTGGCATAGGCGTTGCCGTTGTGGGGGTGCACACATGGCAAGTGCCAAGCATGCAGCGCTGCAAGGACGCATGGGCTGTTTGAGCCTGCTGAAGAGGCACAGGTGGCTACAAGGAGGCTGTTTGTCATGGGCTATGAAGCGATAATGCCCCATAGCCACCTCCTCACTACTGATACGAGGGCACCACCGTTACGCGCCGTGATGAGTGGCCGGCCGCATGACTTCATCGACATCCTGAGCACTGACATCGTGAGCACTGAGACACTCTGTCCCTGACCACGCGGTGCGACACCGTTGTCAAACGCACAGCCGACACTACCCGCAACTTTCGCCATGTTCGCAAGCGAGGCTGACGCGCTGCACTGCACGTCAAGCACGCGCGCGGCAGAGATGTGAAGGCCAGACTGCAACTAGCGTGGCGGAGCAATGTGTCATGTCGCGACGAGACATTGGCTCGTCGTATGGCGAGCGCAACACGTACAGTGCTGGTCATCTGGGCTCTGTCACGCAAGCGTCGCGTCATGTTGTGACAGATCATGGACACTTCTTACAGCTGGCCGGAATCAACAGAAGTACATGCACCGAGCGCAAATGGGCAAGCGCTCACGGTGGACATGACGATCTCTGCCATCACTTCATGAGGTCATTCTTGCCATCAATTGCCATGATTTCCCATGATTTCCCATGAATGGCCTGGAGGACCTCACGAAGCGATGGTAGCAAGATGAGCGCTGATGGTAGCCACGACTGAGGCGCCGCTTTCACAGACTTATGGTTTAGGGCTACGCTTAGACTGTGCTGCACATGGTTCTTGTACACAGACATCAGGACACAAGACGATACCACATGCACACGGGGTTTTTTCCGCGCCCTGAGCGAGAATCAATAAACAGTGCTTCTTGAAGTACATGGCACTGCAAGCGCATGCAGCAGGTGCACTACCTCGCCGCAGGACTATGCACACGCCCACGGGGCTTTCTTGCGCCCTCGCAGAGAACCAACGTAAAGTTTGTTCGCATGCAGCAGGTGTGTACCTCGCAGAGCCGCCGCCGCCGCCGCCGCCGCCGCCGCTGCCCACGCCCTCCGCAGGGGTGTCACCTCGCCGCACCCCCCTATGGATGTTTGTACATGTGCATGTGGCTGTCGTGCGCCCCGCGAGAAAGTCAATGAACAGCACGTGCGCATGCAACAAGCGCGTCACCTTGCTGCGCCGCCCACACAGGAGTATGTACTTCAAAAAAATGCGCACAGGGCTTTCGTCGCGCCCTGAGCGACCAGCAATGAACAGTACACGCGCATGCAACAGGCGGGTCACCTTGCTGCGCCGCCGCCGCCGCCGCCGCCGCCGCCGCCGCCCGCGCCCTCCGCGGACTTGCGGCGCTTGCTGCCCCTGCGGCCCAGGTTGCTCTTGGGCGTGTAGAGCGTGATGTCGCTGCTGGCAGGTATGTGCGCCGCCAGAAACGCTGCGGAGCGGTGCCACAGCGTGATGGCGGTGAGCAGTGCGGCTGTGGATGGGATGAGCCCCGCAGCGTGGGTATCAGAGTGCCTTCTGTGCGTGGCCGCTGCGTCCACTGTGCTAATAATAATGGTAAAATCAACTATACAATGATAACAGGTATATGTGCCGCCAGAAACGCTGCGGAGCAGTGCCACGACGTCATGGTGGTGATGATCAGCGCGGCTATGAATGGAATGGGTTCTGCAGCGTGGGTCCCGAAGTGCCTTCTGTGGGACACAGTGTGCATGGCCACTGTGTCCACTGCGCTGATGTTGATTGTAAAATTAACGGTACAATGATCGAACGGGTATGTGCGCCGCCAGAAACGCTGCGGAGCGGTGCCACAGCGTTATGGTGATGATCAGCGCGACTGGCAAAATGAAATGAGCTCTCCGTGAGTTCCCAAGTGCCTGCTGAGCGTGGCCGCTGCGTCCACTGCGCTAATAGTAGTAGTAAAATTAACGGTACAATGATCTAACGGGTGTGTGCGCAGCCAGGAGCGCTGCGGAGCGATGCCACGACGTGATGGTAAAGATCAGCGCGGCTGGTGAATGGGATGAGCCTCGCAGCGTGGGTCCCAAAGTGCCTCCTGTGCATGGCCGCTGTGTTCTCTGCACTAATAGCAATAATAAAACTATTTTACTAACAGTAATAATCCTAATGTGAGCATATGCGTTCCGCGCTTCGGCGAGGTGTAGAGTTGTTGAGGCTTCGCGCGTGAGTCATCGTAGCATTGCAGGCACGTGATGGTGAATTCAAAGTTAGGGTTAGCCGTTGAGCACTGCTGCACCCGCTGTTGGCCAACATCCGGACAGTGCCGTACACGAACTCGAAGCGCCACAGATACACATGTGTGTAAAGGTAAAGCAGGTCTCCATGGTGCTGTGTGAATGCCACGCTCGATGCACCCTGCAATAACGCACGCGCTTTGACGTATCATACCAGTGTGCAGCAAGTACGATTCTTCACGAAGCTGACGCGCTGACAGGACAAAAGCTTTTGAGCACTGGAGTACAGTCTTCTGTTATCTCGGCCCCTGTTGGGTTGTTTTATGCACATGTCATGTGCTGGCAGCACCTGTAACCGCTGTTCTTGCACAACCAGCGGCATCTGCAGCTCATTACTTTGTGCGAGGTAGCAGTGAGGATAAGCTTGTGTTTATTGCAGATCAGCAAATCGCAAAGGCCACGACTCTGTCGACTCCAGCCTGTGGACAAGCCAGTGGGCAAGTCGCCTGCCTGACATGCAAGTCATACAAACTCGCACTGTTGACCTGCATAGCGCAACGCGCACGACGTCAGCCGCTTGCACAGCCTCTCCGAAATATGTAGCCTTGTACCCTAAATGATGTCAACCTCGAAGCTGAGGAAGTGCATATGGCCAGACCCAACAACATGCATGTTGCACACTTGAAGAACAGAAGGTGCGAGCACTGTCGCGAGGCACGTCAACTTCAAGTCACCCCCCACCTGCCACCAGCAGCACGCTGGCCGTCTCGGAGAGCCCCGTGGAACTGTGCACGGGGGCATACACATAGGGGGCGGGGGGGGCGGCGGCGGCGGCGACAGTGGCGTGCGGCGTAGTGGCGCCTTCGGTGTGCGCACCGGGGGGCCACAGCTGGCCGAACTGGTGCGCCAGGCCATTCCTGCCATATTCCACCTACACACGAGGGGGGGCGGAAAGCGGGGTGCGTGAGGGCGGCAAGGGGTGTGTGACCTATGTTGGTGACAAGCAGTCGGTGGCGTTTCACGCGCAAGGCATGAGTTCACGGGTGTACCAGGGGGCCACAGCTGGCCGAACTGGTGCGCCAGGCCATTCCTGCCATACTCCACCTAAACAAGCGCGGGGGGGGGGAGCGGGGTGTGATCTGTGTTGGTGACAAGCGCTAGGGGGCGTTTCACGCGCAAAGCATGAGCTCAAGGGTGTACCGGGGGGCCACAGCTGGCCGAACTGGTGCGCCAGACCATTCCTGCCGTATTCCACCTGCACAAGCAGGGTGCGTGTGTGTGGGGAATGGGGTAAGATGAATTTTGGTGACAAGCGCTAGTGGGGTTTTCACGCGCAGAGCACGAGTGCCAGGGTGCATCAAGCAGACACTTGTGGCCGTAAGGGTGCACCAAACCGCTGGTGCCGTAGTTCACCTGGACCAACGGAGGACACGCATAAGCCCAAGCAGCAGTGCTCAGCAGCAGCAGCAGCAGCAGCAGCAGCGCTCACCCTATAGAAGTGCTGCATGGAGCTCGTGAGCAGCTTCCTCATGCCCTCATACAGTGCGGGGGCGACGTCACACGGACGCAGCAGCGCCGTGGCAGCGCTCGCCGGCTGCGATGCTGCAGCAGTGCTCGGCGCTGGCGGTGCGGTGGCAGCGCTCGCCGGTTGCGGTGCGATGGCAGTGCTCGGCAGTCGCAGTTTGATGGCGGTGCTCAACGGCAGCAGCACCACCGCAGCGCCGCTCAGCCGCTGCGGTGCGGCAGCAGTGCTCTGCGGTGCGGCGGCGGCGCTCGGCAGTTGCGATGCGGCAGCAGCGCCCGGCCATTGCGGCGCTGCGGCAGCGCTCTGCGGTTGCGGCGCGGCGGCTTTGCGCGCCAGCAGCCATGCGGCGGCCGTGCGCAGCGCTTCACGTGCGAGCTCATTGCTGCGTTTGAGTTTGGTGCGCGGGTCGTGCGGCGCGGGTTCAGTGGTGGACTCCTGAGGTGCAATGCCAGTGCGCGTCGGTTGCGGTACTACGGCAGTGCTCGACTCCTGCAGTGCTGCTGCAGCGCTTGCCGCCGCTGGTGCGGTCGCGGAGCTCAGCGGCGGCTGCGTTGCGGTGGCAGCGCTCGGCGGTTGCGGCGCAGTGGCAGTGCTCGGCGGCGCAGTCGCAGTGCTCTGCAGTTGCGGAGCGCTGCCATTTCGGTCAGCTGCGTCAGCGCTTGTCAGCGCTGCCGCCTGCGCGCGCTTGGCATAGTAGAGCTCCAGGTAGCGCGGCCACAGCTGCTGGGAGATCCTGCACACGGTGACAGCAGGCAGGGCCAGAGATTCAGTGAGATTCATGGACATATTGCAAACCTACCCCTAGCTCATTTCAACTATTTACGGGTGGCAAAAGGTGGTACAGGACTAAAAACGAATGGCATGGTCAGTGGACATAGGCAACCCTCAATTCAATACTAACACAGACCCAGACCTTTTAAATACCCCCACGCAGTCGGCGAACCGTGACCACGAGCAGGGTAAGCAAATGGCACAAGCGCTGCCTGAAACAGCTGCTGCGTGCTGCGTGTGGTGCAGCGAGTACAGAGAGTAAGGGTTAGGGTAAGGGATGGGGCAAGGTACAGCGCTAGGGTTAGGGTTACTGCCGCGAGTTGCGTGTGTTACTGGGAGGACCTACATCACAGGCCGCAGCTGCGTATTTGACATGTGGCACAAAGAGGTCTCTGTCCCTAACCCTAAGTAGCCTTGCGCAGCTGGTGTCTTTAGGGTTAGGGTTAGGCTTAGGGTTATGGTTAGGGTTACCCTAACCCGTGAGTCCCCTCTGTACATGCCGTACTGGTGCACCGCAGAACGTCGCATTATATTGCGCACTGGCAATGCTGCTCACAGACATGCCTTCAAAGCGTGGTGCCATGGGATAGTCTGGCTGCGCCTAACCCTAACCCTAAGATGCAAGGGCTCAACCGCATCAACACTTGCATCCCGTCCTGTCATGCAGAAGTTGCCAAGGCGCTCACTGTAGTGGCACTAGTACAGCCGCCGTTCCTCTCAGAAGGCGTAGAGCACCTCAAAAGAATCAGGACCGTGAGCGGAGCATGGCTGTTCTTGCTGCGCATGCAATCGTTGCAGTTTGCAGAATTCAAGAAGCACAGGCAGCAACTCCAGCTGCAGTAAGTGCGCGATCCGAGATGAGTGGGTGGACTCACCAATGCCCCAAGCAAAAACATGATGATATACTGAGTCCATCCGCTTCATACTTTCTGAGGTGTACAATTGCTGCCATCATCACCTGCCACCCAGCCCTACACCGTGCTCAGGCACGCCCCTCGCTCAGCCGGCTTCAGACAACCACTCTTTGAAGTTGAAGCATAAGTATAAGCGCTCTCCGCAGCGCACCACGCGCACCTGTCTAGATCCCTGAGATTGTTGGTCGCGCCGCGCGTGACGGCCACCATGGCAGTTACAAAGTAACTGTACAGCTCCTGGTGCAGCGGCGGCGGCGGCAGGGGACCACAGAGCGCGCCCTTCTGCCGGAAGCGCTGCACGAGTATCGCCTTGGCCTGCTCCGGGGTGTACGCGGGGAAGTGGATGTGCACGGGCGCGATCTGCGAGGGGCGGGCAGCGTTGAGCGATGCGCAGCAAGCATCAAATGTTGATGTTAATAATCACGATTCCCTCAAACTCCCCCCACTGTCAAGACAAAGGCACTTGCAACTGTACCACAAAAGGTTGGGCACTGTCTGGTCAGGCTTTCTCAAACAGATAGCCAATCGCCTCACATTCCATCCCTACCTCACAATATGACTGTGAAGTGTCTTGATAATGTTGAAGTTGGTAATCACCATGTATGTCTTCAAAAGGTGCTCATAAAAGGCATGGTGCACCACACAGTGGAGGAATGAATCAGCTTGCACCGCAAAGCGTCGAGAGTGGTAAGCATGAGGAGCGGTTGAAGTACGCACTATTAGTACGCAGTGATGCTCCACGTGGGCACCGTTCACACCCGTTCGAAAGCCTGCACCGTCTTTCGAGCACTGCCATTCCTCACATACCGCACCAGCCACCATGAATTATCCTCACAACAATTGATCGAGCGGCTGCCCGTGTTTGCTTGGTGTTCACGTCCCAATCACTCAGCAGTGCCGTTGACCGAATGCCAACTTTGCCTCACTACTTTCATCAGACCAACGATCTACTTGACGTATTATTACTTGACGCACATGCTGCGCCAGGATCATGTGTGTGAGAGACGGTGGTGTTGCTGCCACGGTCAGCATTGCCTAGGACTGTCCATTCACTGAGCACTGCCACAAATTACAACGCCAATATATACCAACCGAGTTTCCGTGACTGGGTGCGACAGAGGAACTTGGTGTATGTGACGCATTCATGCACTGCGCTATGACCGTGGGTGCAAGAGATGGTGGTGCCGTTGCCATGCCTACCTCCGCCCAATGACTGAGCAATGTGATTACACATGCCACCAGGTTTACTACAGAGGCTACCTAAAATTGCTTTGCAGTCACGCACTGCGCCGGCGACATGCGCGCCTGGCAATGATAATGCTGCCATGTTCACCGCCGTCCAGGGCAGCACCAGCCACTAAGCGGTGCCGCTTACATCGCAAAGTATTGCCATTCATCACATGGCCAACCAGCTCTCCACTTCGCACTACTCGCGTGCTGCGCCAGCGACATGTGCGCGCGGCGGTGCTGGCGCTGCCATGTTTGACGCTGCGCAGGACAGCACCAATTACTGAGCGATGCCATTCAGATGAATGTTCATCGCATACCAACCATCTCTCCATGTCGCACTACTCCCGTACTGCGCCAGCGACATGTGTCCGCGGCGGAGCTGCCGCTGCCATGCCTACCGCCGCCCACTGACTGAGCAACGCGATCATACATACCACTAGGTTTACTACGGCGGCTGCCCGAAATCGCTTCGCACTCACGTACTGCGCCAGCGACATGTGTCCGCGGCGGAGCTGCCGCTGCGCCAGCCCCGCGCGCTCCGTCACCAGCACCGGCACCACGCAGTATCGCGGCGCGCCCCACCCGCCGCCGCCGCCGCTGCGGCCGCCGCCGCCGCCGCCGCCCCACGCCGCAGCGCTCCCGCCCGCCGCCTGAGCGCTGCCATCCCAAGCTGGTTGAGCACTGCCATCTGACATTGACTGAGCGATGCTGTCCGGTGCTGCCTGAGCGCTGCTGTCGGCGCGCGCCGCCTGCGCGCGCGCGAGGCTGCCCTGCAGCAGGAGCAGCTTGAGAAGGACGGAGGAGCCGCCGTCGTCGTCCTCCGTGCCGCCCACGCGCCACGCCGCGGCCGCGGATGGGCAGAGCAGGACCTCCACGCTGAGGGGGGTGATGACAGCAGTGTTCAGCGACGTCAGGGACGATCCAAAATGATGTAACTTCAACACTGGAGGTCAGCGAGGTCCAGCGACAACCCAAGATGACGGAGCTTCAACACTGGAGGTTAATGAGGTGGTCCAACGACTCATGATTCAGATCATCAGTGAGCGGCTGGGTTGAGCGCCACGCTGCCGTCGCGCTCAGGAGGAGGACCTCCACGCTGAGGGGGTGATGACAGCAGTGTTCAGCGACGTCAGAGACGGTCCAAGATAATGGAACTGTAACACTGGAGGTCAGCAGTGTTCAGCGGCGATCTGGAATGATGCAACTTCAACACTGGAGGTCAATGAGGAGGTCCAACGACTCGTGGTTTGTATCATCAGAGAGCCATTGGGTTGCGCGCCATGCTGCCGCCGCAGTGGGGCAGAGCAGGGCTTTGACGCTGAGGAGGGGAGCGATAACAGTCTCAGCGACAACGCAGAGAGTCGTTGAATGACAACGACGTAATTTTAATACCCCAGTTATCAACGAGCTCTACTGACACATGATCCAGATACCCATCGAGCCGCTCTTGGACCAGGCTCTACACCAGGTCGCATTTTGGACAGCCAATGCATTTACCAAACAGGTGTCATGTGCACGCGCGCTGCCGCCCATGTGTTGGTCATATGGTATGGCTGGCAAGGACGAGCTGCATAATGAAACCCACGGTCAACATTGGAGAGCAATAGCGCAAAGCTTTAGCACTGTGTCATTGAAGGCACAAAAGACCTCCCCCCCTCCCCCCCCCCCCCCCCAGCACCACTCCACACGCCGCATGCTTGCCATAGCGCTTCGTGCACATTCCAACTTCGACATGGGCATGCAGAGGGTTAGGGTCAGGTCTATGGTCCGCAGACTCTAGCATACCACATGGCAACTGCCCTGTACGACCAAGCTTCGCATGGCTCAGCTGCCCTCGCTCACAGCACGGCTCAGCAGCGCTCGCAGCATGGCTAGGCAGCGCAGCATGGCTCAGCTATGCTTGCAGCACGGCTCAGCAGCGCTCGCAGGACAGCTCAGCTGCCCTCGCTCACAGTACGGCTCAGCTGCCCTCCCTCACAGCACAGCTCAGCGGCGCTCGCAGCACTCAGCTGCCCTCCCCTCGCAGCACGGCTCAGCTGCCCTCCCTCACAGCACGGCTCAGCAGCGCTCACAGCACGGCTCAGCTGCCCTTGCTCACAACATGGCTCAGCAGCGCTCACGGCACGGCTCAGCAGCGCTCATAGCACGGCTCAGCTGCCCTCGCTCACAGCAGCGCTCAGCAGCATTTGCAGCAGCTCTCAGCAGCACTCGCAGCACGGCTCAGGTGCCCTCCCTCGCAGCAACCCTTTGTAGCACGGCTCAGCTGTGGTCGCAGCACGGCTCAGCTCCCTGCTCACAGCACGGCTCAGCATCATTCACAGCAGCGCTCGACAGCACGCATCCCTCACCTGTCAAACGCCATGTACAGCTTCACCGTCACGCCCTGGCCGCCGCCGCTGCTGCTGCGCTGAGCACCCGCTGCTGCGCCGCCGCGCCTCTGCGCCTCCTCCGCAGCATTGCTCAGCACGGCGTCGAGCACTGCGATGAATGTCTGCCAGTTGCTCGTCACGCCGAGGCTCCGCAGCTGCCTGCTCTCCGCGGGAGCGCCTTGTCTGGCGGCGGCAGCTGCTGCGTCCGCTGCCTGTGGGACGATGAGCAGTTAGCGTCGGTACTCTACTCAGCTTGACTGGAGTACAGGGCTTGACTGGTGTGCAGGAGCAGCAGCTGGAGTAGTAATACACGTGTCCCTACTTGTATGCGTGCATGTATGCGCAGTACCTCACATACCCGAGCAGCACCGTAACCAGATAGCGTGCAAAGCGCGGCGTGCGGTTGGCAGCGCAGCGACATTAACTTTCTTAGGACGTTGCAACACGCCCTCTCACAATTGGCAAGCTACATGGCACGTTGCTGAGCAGTTGTGGCGATATCTTTTGGCAGTGCAGCCACATGATTTTGTTGTTGCAGGAGCAATGGCTCCAGCACACAGCTTCTCATAAATGATTGACGGGGCATTGTCCTCTATTGAAGCCACGAAATGTGCAGGCAATGCGCGGCTACTTGAGGTGTGACAGAAGTGCTTAGCGAAACAAGCATGAGGTAACAGCCGTATGGCGGTTCCACATACTGTGCAGCACACCATCGCCATCATGGTGTCAGTCGCATCACAGCGTATTCATGCTGTCAGTCGCATCACAGTGGATCGCGCATTTCCTGCCGTAATGGCAGAGTAGAAAAGTCATCCGCAGCGTGGTTCTGACCCTCGCCCTACTGCCGAGACACACACGAGAAACTACTGCTCACCAGCACGCCCCTGTGTGGCTGCACGTTTGCAATACTGCACAGTACGCAATGTACCAGAACCTGAGCGCATGTTTGTGGTCATCAATGAAGCTGCAGGCTGATTTGCAGCATGGCCTGGTCAAGACACTGCGCGCCTTCGTTAACTTACACATGAACTCACACCAACATGTGAAATTTGCCCTGCAACCGCGACGTGATTTGCCTGTGCATACAGGTGCGTACATGGAGGTAGCCACCGCCGCCGCGCTCGCCATCGCTATCCACTTCGCCTTCGCCGCCATCAGGCGCTGCGCCACACCAGTCATCCGCACTGATGTCTCCTTCATCGCCGCCCCTTCGCTCCGCTGGCTCGCGCGCCTTCCGCTTGGCCCTCCCCTTGCCAGTGCCAGCAGCGGCGGCGCCGTCGCGGCTGCTCAGCGCGCCGATGGAGCGCTGCGCCTGCCGCAGCACCGCGGGCGCTAGCTTGAGGCGTTTGCTGCTGACTAGCTGCTCCACTACCGCCTGCATCAGCTGCCGCAGCGACAGGGCCTGCTTGCAGTCCACGAGGGTGTAGGGGCAGCTGCTCTCCTCCAGGACATCCCTGATGGCCCCAGACTTGCCAGTGCACGGGGGGCCCTGCACGATGATCGGCACGCAAGGCTCCGCCGCACCTCCCATCAGTCCCGCAAGCTGTTGGAACTGAGGGCCCCGCGCTAGCCATCGACTGCCTAGTCTGTCCAGCCCTTGTGGTGTGATGCCGACGCAGGGATTGCGGTCACTGGTGGGATCTGATTGCGCGTTGCGAGGACGTTTGGAGCGCTTGCCCTCGTGCTCCTCCGCAATTGACGACTTGGCGCTGTTGGCGGTGTCTGGCAGGCCCGTCAGGCTGGCGATGAAGGCCTTGTTGCGGGCGATGTTCTGCTGCCTGATGGCATCGTAGTGGCCCGGCGGTGCTGATGGTGGTTTGATAGAGGAAACTCGCTGCTTTGTTCCGTCCATATTCTCCATCAGACGTCGGCACCCTCGCCGCTGATCAATGCACTTTCAAAACATGGCGCGAACTGTTCACAGTTGATGTTCACAGTTGAACATTCGAACTTGAGGCGGCGGGATTGACAGTATCATAGTGTTGGGTCGGGTGAGGCTCGTCAGGATGCAGCTCAGAATTGCGGCACAAGCAATAGTGCTGCTGCCTCTGGCGGCAAACGCATTCTTCCTTGCACCAGCGCCAACAGCTGCACGATCATCCCAACATGCATCCATCGCAGGTGCAAGGCCAGCATTGTGTCGGCGACAATCGACTGCGCTGCTGGATAGCAAGCTGATCGAGATCCCCGAGGAGCGGCTGTCGGAGGTGTTTAGATTCTTCGACCCCGAGACATCGACAGTGATAGACTGCTACGCGGAGAACTTTGCTGAAATAGACGGCGCACGCTATGTGGTCGGATTTCCCGTGGACGACGCTGTTGCAATAGCGATGGAGCAGGATGGGGACATTATGCCTGTGCCTGTGGATGACGAGTTGATGGGTGAGTGCCCTATGCGTGTAGTTTCGCTGCAGCCTAGCACCACAAACTTGCCCGACACGTGATGCAACTGCCACCATTGTGCTGTGCTCTTCAGTGACATAACACAGCGTGAGGTTCAGCAAAATGCCATTCAGTTTGAAGCAGTCTGCACAAGCTTCTGTAACATGTGCATGTGCTTTTCCTTGCGTCCGCGCCTTTGCCCACAGACACGCTCTTTCCAGTGCTGCAGAAGGATCTGGAGGTGAGCGCGTACCATACATACATACACCTGACTTCTTCTTACCATCACTGCCACCAGCTGCGTGTCTCACATGAAAAGCTGACGCCTGGCGCTCCACAGCAATCGCACCAGAATGGCACAGATTAGCCTCTCGCTGCAAATGTAGCAAAGTGAACTTTAGTGTTAGCTTCCCTGAGCAGCGCCGGGGAGGGCGATGGGGCTGGTGCAGAGTCTCGCCTCAGCATGTCTGCTTCCACCATGCCAGCTGGTGTGCGGCGCTGGTGGGGAGGTGTGTGGCCGTGTCCATGTACTCTCAGCCCAGTGTCCAGTGGCTGCTGCTGCTGCTGCTGCTATGCGCTTGCCCCTTTTGTGCAACAAGAGAGAGGCGGGGTGAAAAAAAGCATATGCGCAGAGACATAATCGGAAGGAGGAGCTTCGGGTTTTTGGAAACTGTTCTTCTGGGGGTGTAATAATGTCCGGAGACCTCTACGATTCCAAATGCTCCCCAATTTCTTATATGCTGGAGGGATTCCTGGGGGTCAAAATGGGGCCTGTGATGCTGGGGATGAATATGCGCCCTGCTTTCCCATCAACGGCAGCGCAGCTGGTGTAGAGACTCAGCTCAGCTCCTCAACTCACACTTTACTTTTCAGGGATGCGAACATTCTGCAGCTCACCTCTGTAGAACACAGATGTTCTCTGGTTGGTTGAGGCGCAGCAGTGTTAAGCTCATGGCTTGGGCATTTGAGCGTCTGATCTGACAGCTGCTGCTAAATGATGATGCAAATTAGAGCATGGGGATGTAGTCGTGAGGCGCTCTGCTGCTGCTGCCGTGAAGCAATCAAGGCACACAAACATACTTTGACGCATGGAAAACTGGGGGCGGTCACATGCGGACCATCATTCTTCAGAAACGTCTAGAGCACGGACACACATTGGGCCTGCCTGCTTCAACTTGACGATCTCTTGTGCACAAGTCACTGGCGCATGGCAGCATAGCAAGGGCCGGCTCTCTCGAAGAACTCGGGCTTGCTGCCGTCTCTGCGCCTGCATCACTGAGGGCAATATGGCATCTGCAGCCGGGCCGAGCGGCGTGTCCTTCAACTTGATCAGATTGCAGTGCAGCGCAGGCAGGCAGGCCATGATGAAGCTTGGTAACCGTATGAGGATGGGCACCAGTAGCAGGGGTTAGGTCTGTTGCACGCCCCTGCACAGTACGCGCATTGCTGATTGCAGTGCCTCACTGCTCGAGGTGCTGCTACCTTGGCGCAGCTGGCACTTGCCATAATGTATGGCAATGGTCATGACAAGTGACCGTCTGAGCCTAGAGAGTCAGCTGACCGATGCATGCATCCATGGTGTATGTAGGTATGCAAGTGCACGTAGCGTCATCATATTGTGCCTGCAGAACTGTCAGGCTGATGCTATTCACCGTCTGTGCGTGCAGGAAGCTGGAGCTGAGCTGGTGTTGAAGCGCACGCCAGTGACTCTCACACTGTCTGGACTGGAGGCATATGATGATGAAGACAGGGAGGATCTGACAGGGGATGATGAGGGGGGCGATGCGGACAATGAAGATGTTGAACTGGTGAGTGGACTCAGCTGTACTGCAAGTGAACCTGCTGTACTGTTGTGCTGCGTGTCTGTCTTTGCGATGTCAGTTGACATTGCTTGCAAAAGGCGCATTCTTGGCCGCTTCTCACAGCTGCGAGCCTAGAAATAGAGTTGGGCATGGCCACATCAGGAGCTGTGCTGCGGTTGACCTTCAAGCGTCCACTAGCTAGTGTGCTGCGTACCCAATTATTGGCCGCAAGGTTGTACCTGCATTGGACATCTCAGCCATCGCCATGCAATCAAGCGCCAATGGCAAGCACGATTTGATCGTGTAGTCTGTCATGATCTATGTGATTGCAGATGGATCATCTGCAACATCATCACCACAGGCAAACAGGCGCCCACTCTGTGCTTGTTGGCAATTCTCATCCGAAAGTATTTGTGCCAGGTATGAAGGCTGCCTGATCGGCGGAGGCCGTAATGCTTGCGCAGTTTACTTGTGGACTTGTGGTGTTTGCGCTTTATGTACCATGGAAAGCCAAAGTCGCACATGGTGTTGGCGGTGTTGTCTTGTCTGGGTACTACATCGTTTTGCCAATTTGGTATACATGTGCGGTATCATACATGAGGTACACCCTACTTTACGTGCAGATCAGAGTCAGGAGGCCTACACAGTGCCACGTTTATGATCTTTGAAGAAGACAAATATGGCGGTGATGTGTTCCATGCAACTCACTTTCAGGGTTTTGTTGCGGCTTGTGTGGCAGTTGCAACTCGTTTCTAAATACCAAACCACCAAGGCGGCACGGCGTTTTGCGGCCTCTTGTGCTGTAGGATTGAATGAGTAGTCTAGTGCCATTGTGGCTGCCTTCAAGGTCTCAGCCAGACGTATTTGAGCTTCTGTACTGCATTGCAAGCTGGCAGCGTCGGCCACCCATGCATGGACATGTTGCTTTGCCTTTTCCACTGTAATCAAGTCAAATCAGGAGCCCTGCCGACCACACTGTCAAGTGGCGCACTTCAAAGCAATGCCCACAGCACCTTTTGACTCCACATCTTCAACTGCCTGCACCACTTGCAGATATCAGAGCTGGACATCAATGGCGAGAAGTTCTTGCTGGTCAAGTTTCTCGATCCCGTGCTGATGGTGGCGAAAGAAGTCAAGGGGAAGGGAGAGGTGACGTATGAACTGCTTGACGCAGACGAAGACGAGCGTGTAACAGCATTGGTGGAGGAAATGCTCACAGAGGAAACGTCTGACTGAAATCTCCCAGCTGTGGTCTAGAGAGGATGAGGCAGCTTTGGGGTCAGTTTTTCCACATGCTAGGCGGCTAGTTCATAGAGACCCATAGGTCGGTAGGTGGTGGAGCACGAAGCCATAGTGGCTTGTGCGCTTGTGTTGCTGGTAAAGGCTGTATACGTACAGCACAATATAGCTCTCACGACTTCGATATACATCACCAACATGCCTTCTACTTGTTGTCTCAAGTCCTCAAATGCGTTCACTCATGTCGCCCACCGAGTCCGTGCCTGCCTGCGTTTCACGTTCTTCCTTCAAAGTGAGGACTGTGAATAAGTTTATGAATCGACATGCGCCCTGTGGTCGCTTGTGCCACACTCATGAAGGCTGGCTGACGATTGGCTGCATATGCGATGTGACGTGTCATCCATCCAAGCTTGAGAATGTACATTCAGCTGAAAAGTGCCATGGATGATCAACCAGAGTTTGTCACGTGTGCCACACCGAGGCTTTGTGATGATAGGCTGCATTTGCCTCGAGCAGTCATCTTTGGTCGATGCAAATGCATCTGATCTGCTGGGTATCTGCGCGGGATCCCTTCTGTGCTGCTGGACAGGAGCAGCATGATTGCAACAGCAGATCTTCCAATGCTGTGAAACATCAGGTAACAAGATGTTACTGTACGTGTTGTGCCTCGAAGATGCTCTGCAGCAAAAGGGTGCAATGCCGCATTTTGCGGGCCGTGGTTTTCTGGTACGCTGCCTGTCGGGACAAGCAGCTGCATAAAGTATAGCGCACAACAGCGCGCAGCTCACAGACAGTCGCCTTGTCGCCATTGCGTACGTCAAAGTACGTGCGTGTTGTTCGCTGCGCCAAGGTAGCAGCAGCTCTCGAGCAGTGAGGCACTGCAATCAGCAATGCGCGTACTGTGCAGGGGCGCGCAACAGACCTAACCCCTGCTACTGGTGCCCATCCTCATACGGTTACCAAGCTTCATCATGGCCTGCCTGCCTGCGCTGCACTGCAATCTGACCAAGTTGAAGGACACGCCGCTCGGCCCGGCTGCAGATGCCATATTGCCCTCAGTGATGCAGGCGCAGAGACGGCAGCAAGCCCGAGTTCTTCGAGAGAGCCGGCCCTTGCTATGCTGCCATGCGCCAGTGACTTGTGCACAAGAGATCGTCAAGTTGAAGCAGGCAGGCCCAATGTGTGTCCGTGCTCTAGACGTTTCTGAAGAATGATGGTCCGCATGTGACCGCCCCCAGTTTTCCATGCGTCAAAGTATGTTTGTGTGCCTTGATTGCTTCACGGCAGCAGCAGCAGAGCGCCTCACGACTACATCCCCATGCTCTAATTTGCATCATCATTTAGCAGCAGCTGTCAGATCAGACGCTCAAATGCCCAAGCCATGAGCTCAACACTGCTGCGCCTCAACCAACCAGAGAACATCTGTGTTCTACAGAGGTGAGCTGCAGAATGTTCGCATCCCTGAAAAGTAAAGTGTGAGTTGAGGAGCTGAGCTGAGTCTCTACACCAGCTGCGCTGCCGTTGAGCAGCGCGCATATTCATCCCCAGCATCACAGGCCCCATTTTGACCCCCAGGAATCCCTCCAGCATATAAGAAGTTGGGGAGCATTTGGAATCGTAGAGGTCTCCGGACATTATTACACCCCCAGAAGAACAGTTTCCAAAACCCGAAGCGCTCCTCCTTCCGATTATGTCTCTGCGCATATGCTTTTTTTCACCCCGCCTCTCTCTTGTTGCACAAAAGGGGCAAGCGCATAGCAGCAGCAGCAGCAGCAGCAGCCACTGGACACAGGGCTGAGAGTACATGGACACGGCCACACACCTCCCCACCAGCGCCGCACACCAGCTGGCATGGTGGAAGCAGACATGCTGAGGCGAGACTCTGCAGCAGCAGCCCCATCGCCCTCCCCAGCGCTTAGGGAGACCAAAGCTAACACGGCCTACCCACGGCTCAGGGGAGCAGCGCCTGGCAGGTTTGCGACGGTATTTCGAGCAGCGCCGTCCTCCTTCCTGGATCTCTGCCAGACCAAGTCCCTCATCAACTGCGCCTACTACTCTGATCAGTACGAAGGCAGACTCATCGTCCGCATAGACGACTCCGGCGACCCGTCTCTCCTGGATGCAAAGTTCGATGCTGCCATCCTGCAGGACTTGAAGCTGCTGGGGGTCACTCCTGATGCAGTTACCAGGACCAGCGACTACTTCGTGCGGTGCGAGCAGATGGCCGAGAGGTTGATCATGACAGGCAGAGCCTACATCGACCTGATCCCGGACGATGTGGCTTCTATAGACGGCTACGTTCCAAGCTGCAGGGGGCGACCTCCAGCGGAGAGCCTTCATCTCTTTCAGCTTCTCTGCGTAGGTCACCCAGAGGGCAAGCGATACTGCCTACGGGCACGGTCCGGCCTGCCTGGTGCGGGCGCAAGTGAGCAGCCGCATGGCTTGGGCAGCTGCAGCCCGTCGGTGAGGCGGCAGCACGACCCGATTATTTACCAGCATGGCCGTGATGAGCCTCATTATAGGCAAGTACAGGCATGTGTTTGCTTGCCCGGCATCGCTTTTCAGATGCTCGCAAATCGTTCAAGCACTGATGCGGGTTCTTGTTTGCTGTCTCTGCTGCTGCTGCTTTTGGCCTGCAACTGCAACCTTCCCTCCTCGACGACAACTTCAACAGGACGGGCTCCAACTTTGTGGTGAGTCACTGGTTGATTCGACCTGCCTGAAGCTGCACAGATGTCACTGCTGGCTTCGTTTTGCCGCATGTTGAAGTTGCACCAGGAACGAGGAACTCACTTTTTCCCACCTTGCATCCAACGCCCACGTCACCCACCACGCAGGCATACCCCACGCCTGTGTTCGCTGCCCCGGTTGTGGACGCGTTTGAGGGAGTGACGCACGCGCTGCTCACTACGGACGACGATGACTTGTTTTACACCTGGGTGCAGCGCGCGCTGGGGATGCTGCCTGTGGTCGCCAGGTGCGTACGCAGAGCATTTTTTGTGGCTGCCTGTCACGTGTGGCGTTCTGTCCTAGACTGCCGCGCTTGTCAGTTGCAGTGTGAATCAGTCGTGCGTCCGGGGGGACGTGGGCACGCCACAGGGGCGGGCTGACGGCAGCTGCATGCGACTCGCAAGCGGCAAGAGCAGCACGGGTTGTTGAGGCCATACACAGATGTAATCCTGCCATAGTCTGCGTCAGCTTTCTTGCCGCAGCAGGCACTGCACGTGCAGCGTCATGTCGTGCCTCGAGTGAACACGATGACTGTGGAGTGTGCGTTTCATTGCACGCGTGCCCCTGCCAGCATTGCCATGCCGCGCGCTCGCATCGCAGCAGTGCGCGCCTCAGCACTTGACCTATAGCGTGCACGTGCACGCCCATTTCGGGCACAAGAACAGCTCTCAACCTCCCCCTCCCCCCCCGAACTCCCCCTTCCCCCCCCGTCCCCCGCGCGCGCGCAGCACGTTCGGCAAGGTCGAGCTCTCCGAGAGCGCGCTGACGCAGCACCACATGCACGAGCTCGTCGCGCGCAAGGCAGCGCTCGGCTGGGACGATCCGCGCCTGCCGACGCTGCGGGGGCTCGTGCGACGCGGTATGTCCATGGCCCCCCTGCGCGCGCACCTCCTGTCCCTCGGCGCGTCACGGCGCGCCACGCAAGTCAAGTGGGAGTCGCTCTGGTGAGCGCTGCTGCCTCGCGCTTAAGGCTGGGGTTAGGGTTAGGGTTAGGGTTAGGGGGTAGGGTTAGGGTTAATGGTGCACCATCCCCTGCGTTGCAGCACCGAACCTTGTCTGTATCAGTACGTGTGAGGCGTTGTTGAAGAGCAGGACCCTCTGCGAACAGTGCTGAAGGCCACGTCACGGCGTGCCGTGATCGTCAAGTGATGAGCACTGCTGCATGAGGAATATTATGTACATTGGAGGACTGTGAGCTCGAAGCGGTATGCGTGTACGTGTTTGTAAATTCTGCCACTACGATGCCGCGTGCGCGCCGATGTCGCTGCTCAGCTCTTGCGTGCACGTTGGTTGCATGGCGCTGTGGCGCACTAGCAAGTGTGTCCCTGCACTCATGCGCCGGCCGCCATTCTGACGCATTCCTCGCCCAGCTTTCAACAGAGTTCACCCCTCTCACACTCACCGCGCTCACGCAGCTGATGCCGCGGCTACCCATCCTCTGTTCCGCGAAGCTCCATTGCCTTATGCAGCTTGACACGAGTTGTACGCATTGACATGAGATGATGCGCTCCGCTCTCTACCTGCTGCTGAGCGCTGTCTCTGTCACCATCACAGAGCCATCACTGACTGCAGCGCAACTTGATGAAGCGACACTTCCTGCTTTTCTAAAGATCCCCCCCCCCCCCAGCACGTTCCCACTGCACTCTCATCATCACTGCCATACCCTCCGCTCACAGGGCCTAGTGCGACCCACTCACTTCCTGCCATCAGTCTTGCAACTGGCTTGTACACACTTCCCCTTCCCCTTCACCCCGTACACAACGTACACCGCCGACTGCAAGTCCCCGTGCGCACACACATCACACATGACTGCTTGCATACCACTTGCCAGTGGCAATTGACATCGATGCTCAGCACGCGTCCCCACTCATTACCCCCCTCGCCCCCCCCTCCTCCCCCTCGCTCCCCCCATTCAGGAGTGCCAACCGCAAGTTCCTGGAGCCCCTGGCCCCCCGCTACATGGCAGTGCGCAGGGACGGCTGCGTGTGCATGACGGTCGCGCGCGCGCCGCCGGGCGTCACAACGCTCAGCGTCCCCATGCACCCGCGCAACGAGGCCCTCGGCACGCGCACGCTGCACGTCGGCGACTGCGTGCTCCTCGACGCTCAGGTACGAGTTGCAGTTGCCCCTCTTCAACATGTACTTGCAGTTGGACCACGCCGCTTTCTACGGGTAAGTTCTGACTGCACGCCATCGGCACTGAAAGCGCTTGCTGTCCCTGCACACGCGCGTCACGAGGCTCTTGGTGCTCGCATGCTGTACATCGGTGACTGCGTGCTCCTCGACGCTCAGGTACAAATTGCAGTGGCACCTCTTTCACATGTACTTGAAGTGTTGGACACGCCGCTTTTCTACAGGTACGTGTCGACAGCAGTGACAGCGCTCGTCGTCTCTATGCGCCCGCGCCAGGACGCTCTTGGTGCTCGCAAGCACGCTGGTGACTGTGTGCTCTTCGCCCACATTACCGAAGTGCACCTCTTCAATATGTGCCTGAAGTTGGACAGCACGTGTAGGGCAGTCGTTGGCAGTGACAGCGCTAGTGGTCTCTACACACTCGCGCTAGTGGTCTCTAGACAGCGCTAGTGGTCTCTACAGACCCGCGCAATGGGGCCTCTGGCACGCGGTGCTGGCGGCGACTGCTTCTCTCCTCAACGGTCAGTGTGGCGGAACGTCTCATCATGTATTGAGGTTAAGCCTGTTCAGATATTCATAGCTCCTCACCCATGTAAGTCGCATGCCGGCTCCGGTTTGCTCAAGCGACCAGACCCTCGAGTCAAATGCGTCTCTAAGCCCGCATGCTGCTCCCCTCCCCCCCCCTCACCGCGCATCATCAGGACGCTGAGAGCATTGAAGAAGGGGAAGAAGTGACGCTCCTGCGGTGGACCAGCGTCCTCGTCACGTGCATCCAGCGCGAGTGCACGCGCGGCGCGACACAGTCGCTCAGCAGCGAGTACCTGCCCATCTTCAAGTTCCTCAAGCGCAAGCGGGCCGTCACGTGGCTCGCCAACCGCCCTGACCTCGTCCCCCTCAAGCTGGTGGAGGTGAGCGCTGCTTCAACTTCGAGTTGAGCTTCAAGTCTCACAGTACATGCGACTGCAGTGCCAGAGCCCAGCGCGATGTCTGATCTGCCTATCGCAACAGAGAAGTAGCTACTTCCGCCGCAATATTCTATGAGATCTTCCGTGCATGCCTCTCGCAGATGTGCTTACTGCCAGCCACTGCAGATCTCCTCATGTGCTGTCTGCGCTGGCGCCGCTGCTCACGTCATGCTACCATCTGATGTTCAATGACACAACCTGAACGTTTCTGTTCTCTGAACCCCTCCCCCCCCCCCCCCCACCCCTGGCTGTCATTTCTGTTTCTTCACGGCCAACCTCCACGTGCTGCCCCCCCCCCCCCCCCCCCCCCTCCCCCCAGCGCACTGCCCCCAGCCCCTCTCTGCCTCCCAGTTCGGCCCCATCCTCATGCGCGCCATCGGCCCCGAGGACAGCGCCATGGCTGCCTACAACCACAACCACAACCGACTCCACGATTCTCTGACCCCCCCAACCTTGCTTCCATTCCGATGCTTCACGACCAACCAACCTCCCTGTACCCCCCCCCCCCCCCCTTGTGCTGCCCCCCCCCCTGCCCCCCCCCCCAGTTTGGCCCCATTCTCACGCGCGCCATCGGCCTTGAGGACAGCGCCATGGCCGCCTACAACCGCCAGTCGGTGCACTGCGTGGACGCGCTGGGTGACCCTGAGCTGCGCCTCCTCAAGGCTAATGACCTCATTCAGCTGGAGCGGCTCGGCTTCTTCCGCGTCGACACGCCGTACAAGGGCCCGCACGAGCCCATGGTGCTCTTCATGGTGCCAGGTGCGTTGGCCTGTGCATGTTCTAACCCTCACCCTAATATGAACCCCAACACTACACCGTAGCCCCAACACTAACACTGGCCGCAGCACGAGACCACGGTGGTGCTTCTCATTGTGTCTCAGAGTTAGAGTGAGGATTACGCTCAGGTTATGTTGCCACGAGCCCATGGTGCTCTTTACTTAGGGTTAGTGCTAAGATTACAATTAGGATTAGAGTGATGTTGCCACAAGGTGAGCCCATGGTGCTCGGCATTGTGCCTTGGGGGTAGAATTAGGGTTCGGATTTGGTTGCCCGACGCATGCCGCCGCATGGCTGGTAGCGCGCAGCTCGTCACTGGTGCTTTCAACTGGACCACCACAAGTACACGCGCACACTTCTTTGCTCTTTCATTTATCCTGCATCCATCGCTCCATTGCATGTTTCTCAATGACATTTGTGCTGGGCGCAACAAAAGCGCAAGTGCTTGCGCAGCGCCATATGTCACCGCACCTGATGCAGTGTGCTGCGTGCAACATCTCCTGACACATGGCGATTGCTGTATTGAGCAGTGCTCTGCAGCTGCTGCACTTCGCGCCTGTACACGGTGGTGGTGCATCAATGGCGTACTAGGGCTGTGCTGTCCGCCCCCGTCCCCCCCGCCCTTCTTTCCCCTACTGCTGTTCTCTTGCGTCATGATGTGCAGTGCTGACCCCCCCCCCTCTGAACCCCCCCCCCCCGCTTTGTTGCGCTATTGTGCAGATGGCAAGGGCAAGTCCAAGCACTGCAGCTCGCCCACCTCGTCCGTCCTGTAATCTCAACGCTTCAAAGCAAGGCTGTGCGCCCTGACCGCAGCATGCGCATGCCAATCTTCAAGTATGAAGTATGCAGCGGCACCGCCAGCGCCCCCCCCTCCCTGCAAACTAGTGCAGCCCCCCCCCCCGTCTCCCCCTTCGTTCATGGCGGTGGAATCCGTTTCCCGCCCTCCATTGCATGCTAGATCGATACAGCCCATTCTACTCTTCTACGGAAACCAGTTCACCCCACCATTCAGTACAGGGCGGTCCGGTACGGGGGCATTCGCGGGGCAGAGGGTTTGCAGGGGGGGGGGGGGGAGACTGAGCGCTGTGGCATTTGTGCGCGCGCGCGCGCCCGCCCGCCACTAGCGCACTCCCTCATCTTCCACATCCCATCGCAGACACCAGCAGTGGCTGTATCCCACGGCCGCAGCGTCATCTTACAGACGCGAAGCCGGAGTGACGTACCTTGGTGGCACTTGAGGACAGCCGGGGTACGTAGGTATGTCAGAGACAACGGCACGAGGAGGGGGGAGGGGGGACCGGGGGGCTACTGCCTGCAGTAGCAGCCGTTCCGCTTGCGCACGCTCTCTCTTCTTTGCCTGGCCTGACGGATGCAGCCCGAGGTTCTCACTGAGGTTCTCACATCCTTGCGGTAGTGCTTGCTCTCTCTCTCTCTACCTCTTCATCACTGGCAGTAGCAGAAGGCAGCAAGCACCGCTCTCAGTAGCACCAACCAAGGAAGTCACGACGTAGTAGATTCTGTTTGCCCTTTGCCGTGCGTTTTTTGTGTTGCGTCACGGCGCATGTACAGTACAGTATTGTGGTGTCTATACAACGCTGGGGGGAGGGTGGTTTGGCAGTACGCTGCTTGGCGGGTTTGATAGGGCAGCAGCCAATACACCCGTGTTCCTCTGAGCCTATGCTGCGTCCTCCTGTGTGTTGCTGATCGCTGTGGCGCTTTGCAGTGTTGTTTGCAGTCCACTTCTTCTGTGCCATCCTACCGGTGTTGCTGAGGGGCTGTTGTGCAAGGACTGTTCTCGCGTTGAATAGGCCATCTGCGTCCATCGACAATTCGTGTAGAAGTATGTGAATCACGTGCATCACAGCTAGTACGAGGACTGCTTGCAGAGGGCTTCAGCCCGTGACAACTGGCCTGGTAAAATTCATCGTCTCATCAAACTTGATGGTGTGACCAATCGCTCGTAGTATGCAAATTGTTCATCAGGAGCAAGATGCAGGGGAGAGGAACTCCAAAAAGACGGTGGGTGCACGTGCCATACAAGGGGCGGGTAAACTTTGCTAGCAATGAAGCATGAATGGTGCGAGCACATTGGCTTGAATTCTATGGGCCTGCAATTGTCTTGTCACCTGTGTGCCTTACTGCTGCTGATTGAATCAATTCAACGGTGTTTGAGTGTGATATCCGCTGGCGCAAACATATTTACCTCACTTAAACATAGATGCACAACACGTGTACGTGCGGGTCATGCATGCATACGTAAGCGCTTGCGCCACACTGCCTGCGTATCCTATGCGCATATGCGCAAGATCAGGCGTACCCCACCGCACATGATGCAGTGCTCAGAGTCAGGGGAGGGTCACTGGAACTTCAACTTGCAGGTGTTCACCACATGCCGTGTCGCGGTAAGATAGTCAACGACAGTGAATCCTCCCTCACCTCCCTCCCCTTGCACAGCGTACAGGGGGCCGTGCTCACGCCCCCACCCCCCAGCAGCACGTCTCCGCAACACGAGGGGGAGGCCGCAAGTCACTACAACGGCAGCAACGGCTGCCAGCCTGGAGAGGGCTGCGCTCAAAAATGATGTGGCAGCAAGCCACGCGGCCGCGACGGCGGCGGCGGCAGCGGCGGCGGCAGCGGCAGCTACAGCGGCAGCGGCAGCGGCGACGGCAGCGGCGGCGCAGTCCATGGCGGCGGCGGCAGCAGCGGCCACCACGAATGCATATTTCAGTATATAAGAGTATATATGGAAATCAAAAGATTGTGGAGCTCTACGTGACAAAGAGTGGTTAGCCGCAATTGCCGTTCACCAATAAACGTGGTCGCCGCTTTGTTGCAGTCATTGGCCACGAGTCAAACAGTGCCATCATATCCACCATAGTCAAAAGACTTCTGTGTGCAAGCTTTTTAGCATTCGAGGCATGGGTGATCAGTGCGCGAGTGCGAACTTTTAATATGGCAGCTACTGACGTGTGATTGGCGCGTCACCGCGGTCTGAAGTTGAAGTCGTGAAATTGCGTGAACCGGTAAACGCTTGATAAAGCCAGCCGGTGTAGTGCTGAGAATATAGTGGGCAATTGATTGACGCGTGTCGACTCTAGTTGATTGGCGTGGGCGCAGGCGTGCTCGACAGCTGCTGATAAGGCGACTGAGGTGCTGGAGGAGTGTTGGTGTCCCGCCCGTCAAGCAGCGCTACATCGATACGCCGCACGGTAAGGGCGGTGATTGCTTTGTCAAGAAGTTGATCGGCATGTGTGCTGCTGCGGCCGCCTTAGCCGAGGGTGATAGCGCTGCTATTGAGCACATGCACTCGCCTTGTCAAGCTTATATCGCAAACTGATACGGTTTAATACGCTGTCCTCCTGACGCTTCTTCATGACGTCATGAAGCTGATAAAAATGATTGACAAACAGCAGCGCTGCTACTTCCTCAGCCCGAGGGTGATGCGCTGCTGGTGAGCAATGGCTCTCGCCTGTTAAGCTTATCGCAAACTGTGTACGGTCTAATACGCTGTCCTCCTGAAGCTTTCGTCATGAAGCTGATATGAATGGCAACAGCAGCGCTGCTACTGCCTTAGCCGAGGGTGCTAGCGCTGCAGGTGAGCACATGCACCCTGTTTTAAGCTTATCGCAAGCTGGTATGTTCGATAGAGGCTGTCATCTCGGAGTTCATACTACTGTTACATTTCGACAGCTCACACGCTGCAGTTGTGTTGTTCAAGTTGTTCACATTCCACGGTATGTCTGGCACTGATTGATGCAAATTGTTACATTGGTGTACAACAGCTTACAGTGCTGTTCAGTGCTGTTCACATTCCACAGTTTATCTGACACACCCCACCGTCCACAGCAATAGCACTACACATTTGGCAGTGCCAGAAGTCATCATGATTGCAACTTGAACTTGAAGGGACATACCATGAGGTCATGTTTTGTTATGTATTTACATGATTGCAACTTGAACTTGAAGGGACATACCATGAGGTCATGTTTTGTGCGTATTCACATTGAACCCCATGCCAGCAGCTGTCGCTGCTCAGGGTGGCAGGCGCGTTGGCGGGGTTGTAGTTGGCCCTGAAGAACAAATACTTCTCGTGAGACCACCCACCGCAGCCAGTGCCCTCTAAGAGGCTGCATGCGGTTTGGTCACAACCTTGAAACTCCACCCCTATCAAGCAGCAGTTGTCACGCGTGTACTTGATACGCACGTTGCGCCTCTCGAACGACACTTTCCAATTGCCTTTTGCGGTCAACGGGATTCCACTGTAGAAACAGGCACCGCCCTGCTCACTGAAAAGGTTGACGACATCCCTTAGTGTAGTTCACTTAATGCATGACATTGTGCGCTATGTCACACAATAAGTTGAACCTGAAGCGATGCAAGCGAATTTACTACAGTAGTAAGGGCCTGGCCATGGATAATACACTTTAACAACATTGCCTGTGAACGCAAATGAGAGGAAACACACCGGCCACCGTCGACACGGCTTCGTGTCATCATCATGCCATTGAGATGCTGCCGTCCCGTGCCTTGCTGGTGTCTCCGTGCTTTGTCCGTTTCATGTGAGTGCCACGGGGCCCGAATACTCCAGGTTTGGGCGCCCCGCAGGGTTGTTGTTGTGCGAGGAGGGTCGAGTCACACTACTGTATTTAGTTGCGTGTCTAGATCCTTCCGTCTCAGGGTCTGCCTCAGGGCTTGAACTATTTCGAAATGTATTGATGATGTCATGCGGTGAGCAGCCCCCCCAGATATCACACATTGCCATTCTGGCAGGTGGCCCTCGGAAGGTCTATCCTCACTCGGGCCTCGCCTGCCATTTTGCCCTGCCTCGCTCGCCTCCCCCAAACCAGCTGCGCACAACGCGCAAAACCCTGCTTTCTTCGAAGTTCAGCACAAAGGAGCCTCTGAGCGATGCAGTGGGCGCTGCTGCTGCTGCTGCTGCCTCTCGTCGCCCTGGGCGCTGTGAACGACGTGAGTGAACAATGAACTTCAAGTTCAACATAGTGTTGCTATGTGCGTGGAGATAGCCCGCAAGGCCTTCAAGCAACTTGCCACCCACACTCCGTGTTGCGCGTGCATTGCATGTATGTGAGCTGCTGCAAGTGCGGCATCGCGTGCGTCACTGTGAATGGCGACCCTGTGGGATCATCGGTTCTCCTGTTTGGTGCATGCCGCCATGTCGGCGTGTGGCGATGTTGCAAATCATCATTGGGGGGGTGGTCAATTTTTTTCTTCGCTACTTACTTCAAGTTCAACAAGTCACCAGGATGCGCTGTGTGTGTGTAGTACCGTGCCCTTCTATTAGTGCGAATTTGCTAGTAGCAGAAAGTCTAGTAGCTCGCCCTGAACACATGCAGTGATATGCTATTAGATATTGCTTGTAAAAATGGGGGGAGAAAGCCATGAGGGGCATGTAAACTTTAGATTAACATTTGCTGTAGTTAAAAGGATCTAAAGAACCAGGGGTGAAGGTGTAAGGGACGCTGGATTGCCAGTTTCCTGATATTATGTCTTTAGTGGAGCTGATGTGGCAATAGACGGTATGATACTTATAGTGATCACGCATGTCACTCCACGCAACCATTAGCAATGGCTTGACCAGTCTGGCAGGAGCTGGCGTCAGAATTCAGTCACAAGTCGAGTGAGTTTGTGCCACAGTGCAGGCTCTTTCTTTCAAGTTGCAACATGATGTCCTGCACATTCCGATCAGATTCTGCACAAATTGACTCTGTCTGGGCCCGCCTTTGCATTCAACGCGCCAACTACAGGTCCTAGAGCTTAGCCTGACGGATGCGGCCGCTTGACGCGGACTGGGGAGCGTCTGCCCGCCCTAGACAGCGTGCTCAAACAACTGCCAGGACCACTGCAAGATCGCGTGCGACAAGCTACACATCCCCTTTCAGAGCCAGAGCCAGTGCTCGCGCGTGCGAGTGACGCGCGAGGGTCGCCGCGAGCTCACATATAGGGTGCGTGCCGCCGCAGTGCCTGCTGCGCCTGTCAACGCATCTCTTCTCAAGGCAATTGCAATGGCATGTGATGCGCGTGTCTGTACCGCAAAACTCATGGTCATGCTGCACAGTCGACCACCCTGACGGGCTTCATTGGACAGACAGCACTGCAGCAGTCATTGAGTGCTGCTGTTACCCGGACGTCTGATTCACAATTTTACTATTGACCCAGCATACTGTAAGTACCAATATAGTACGATGATTGATGACCAATAGCACCGCCAGCCACCATGCCATCAGTGACTCTATGTGCAGGCGTAGTTTCTGGATGTTGTGTCCCGGACTACTCTTCAAAGTTGAACGCCGGTGCTGATGATTTGCCTCAAGTCTGTGGAATTACACTGCCGCCACTTCTTTGCACTAGCCAGTAGGCTCAATGTTTGTGACGATGCGCTGCGCGCCACCGCTGCAGACATGCTCTACGCCGCGGCCATACCGTGCTTTGGCCGCGGAGAATGATTACCACATCGGCTCCGTGACTGAGGAAAGCGACGTCCTGTTCGACGGCGACGGCAACGATGACCGCGAGCTGACCGATACCGGCCTGTGTTGCTACTGCCACCGCGCGCCAACACCTGCCCCTACCCGCAAGCCTACCCGCAAGCCCACGGCGCAGCCCACCGCGCAGCCCACCGTGACCCCCACCGCTACCCCTACAGCGATGCCCACCAAAGCCCCTACGGCTAAGCCCACCAATACCCGTACAGCGACACCCACCGCTACCCCTACAGCAATGCCCACCAATACCCCTACAGCTGTGCCCACCAATACACCTACAGCGACACCCACCGCTAACCCCACCGCGACGCCTACTTCCGACTGCACCCCCTCTGGTCAGCCATGCATCTTCGAGTTCCCGGAGCGTTGCTGCAGCCAGACTTGTGCATGCATAAGTGGTGTGTGTAACTGCTTCGCCTTCAATTAGGCGTCCATGCACATGCATATACTTCGAAGTACTCAAGTTTGCGCCTTGTTATGGTCACATCCGGCAAGCGGTGATTGACAGTGTGGTTTAACAATGATGTTTCACGCAGGGGTCACTAGGGTACTATCGCTGGCAGCAGACAGTGTTGCAAGCTGCCACACTGTACGGTCGCAATTTGGGTGCTGCAGCTGTCAGTTCCATTGGATCTGCCACGTCTGTAACCCACAGTTGCAGTTTGTAAGGAACAACAATGTCACTCTTGAACAGCGTGCAGGCCAGCCGCATCTGCAGTAGCTCAGTCGGACTGGTTGCAATTGTAATCACTCGAGTGCTGCTGTGCTGTCTCAGACTGGAGTCACCGTGTGACATTGGTAGGGTTGCAAAAAAGCGTATTTCCCCACACAAATACGCCGTATTCAAATACGCCGTATTTCCAGTACGTATTTGGCGTATTTGACGTAGTTGGCATATTCTGGCTTACGCAGTGCATCTACAGCAGACACACAATGGTGTGCAACCTCAAGTTCAAGTTGAGGTTTGAAAGCAACTGCACTATGCCTCTACTAGTAGGCGTTCAGGGTTAAGGGCAGGGTTTAAAATGAGGGTCAGGGTTAGGTGTAGGAGCGCGAGCAGCCACGACGACGACGAGGGTGGCGTTCACACGGATCGTGACGGTTAGCGCGTAACCGGTCCGATGGCAGACATCTGATGATGGCGGCAGCGGTGCTGGCGAGTCTGCTGCACCTGCAACAATTCCTGTCAAGCGAGCATCGCTGCCTGTGTGGCCATCCATCAGCTGTGTAGCCATCCATAGGTAGCGAAGAAAATGCGCGTGCGCAGAATAAACGATCTTTGTTGAAGTTCGGCTTGATCATCGAAGGGAAGGAAGAGCAAGGGCAGCGTGCCGACCTGTGCAGCAAGGGGGGCGGAGGTGGCGTCGCCCACGCTGCCTTGTCAAGCACTCCGTGGACATTTGCAAAGGGGTCAGGCATGAGGTCACGAGTAATGCTCAAACGTGCAGTAACTGTTCCTGGTGCGCTGTCTCGCTGCTGCTGTCAGCGTCACAACGGAGCGCAGTTGACAGGTCTACGACAACACTGTATTTGCGGCGTATTTGCTCACACAGATACGTACTTAAGTACGTATATATGCCCCCGTACTTAAGTACGCATACGGAGTTGTGCAACCCTAGACATTGGCATAACAATACTCATCGTGATGCAGCGACGCTTTGCGTACGCAAGGTGGGCCAGTCGCTGCATCAGCGCACATCTCGATTTGCATGCCCTCAACTATTTAAAAATATGTTTAACTTGGAAACCAGGACCAGCCCATTTGGGCCTGTAGTATACTTGAAGTTCCTAGGGACGAAGTCACTAGGTCTCCGTTTGCACATCGTGCAAAAGACCCAAAATCGCAATAACTTCTGAAGTAGAAGCCTGTTTCTCATCCTGTTTGGTGCATGGAACAGACCATACTGTTAGGTATAATGAGAATGCAACAGATCTGCAGCAGACCATTTGTGTGATGCTGTGGGTAATTACAAAGCCTCAAAAACAGGGTTTATTCGGATTAAAAGAGTTTCTGTGTGTGTCCACAGAAAACCCGATATGATCGCCGGTATCATGTCACATCAGGCTGGCTCGACAGCAATAAGGAATAGACGCGTGCAAAGGAATAGACGCGTGCAACAAGAATGAGCAGCCCCCGTGCGACAGCTCGCGGAGAAACACAGCAAGCCTGAGCTTGGGGATAGTCCCCAAGAGCCAGGCACGCAGCACGAGAGCAGGTGCCGAGCGAGGTGCAGCAACAGCCCTTGCTTCACGGTGAGCAGCGCTGAGCCACTGTGGCAGCTGGTATTGACTACGGCGAATGAAGCCCATGGTAATGGCTGGAGAAGCATCAACACCACTGGAGTTAATTTCGACACACCTGCTGAGCATGACTAGGCTCAGCTACCACACGTGTGTACAGCATACGCCGAAACGCAGCTGTGGATTAAGTGGTACCCATGAGGAGCGTGTCTCATGCAACGGTCTGAATGCCTGGGCACAAGCTGTTGCGACGATGGGCTGCTGCCGGCAAGTCCAAGTTCAGCTACTCGACGAGCAAGAGGAGCACGGCACGGCACTGGTGATTAAGGTGACATGCAGGTATGCAGCAAATTGTGGTCGGTTGATTTGGCGACCCGTCAGCAATGAACCTCCATAGGTGGTGCTTGCCAACTGTTCGCAAAGGCAACTGGCCTGGCTGACTGAAGCTGGAGCCTCGATTCAACATAGAAGCCTGAGGCTTGCAGAGCTGCATGCTGTCAAACAGGGCAGTGAGCACGCAGAAGACTGCGAGCGATAGACTTGGCGACCCATCAGTCATGAATTTTCATGGCTGGTACTTGCCAACTGTTTGCAACGGCGACTGGCCTGGGCTGGCTGCAGCTGAAGACATGTGCAACATGCGAGGGTTGCAGAGCTGCCAGTGCATGCTGTCACATTGGGCCGTGTATGCAGTGAGCACGCATCAGGTTGCGGTCGGTTGAATTGGCGACTCATGAACATTGAACTGCCATGGCCGGTCCTTGCCACCTGTTTCGATGGTGACTGCCTTGGGCTGACTGCAGCTGAAGACATATGCAACATGCGAGGCTTGCGGAGCTGCCTGTGCATGCTGTCACACTGGGTCATGCATGCAGTGAGAACGCAGCAAGTTGTGCTCAGTTGACTTGGCGCGTCGTGAGCATTGGACTGCCATCTGGCAGCAGGTGTCATGGTAATGCATTCTTTAAGAGGCCAGGTGATACCAACAATGCACTGGTGTCAACAGCATCATGTGGTATGAGAGCAGCTGAGGCGCAGACCAAGCTGGCACAGCAGGACGTGATAGCACACTTCTGATACTGCCATAAAACCTGCGTGGAGTAAGAGCATTCCTCTGGACAGTGTATGCGTTTGAAGCTACATTATGTGGTATCAACAACCTAACATACATGTTACATTGTGTGCTGAACTCCTACTTTGCCCTGCTTGCCAACATACACATCTGCAGTGTGCAATGAAGCAGCGTCGGGTGTGGTTATGCCTTTGATAACCCCAGGCGGTGGAGCAGTCATCACATTCGCGCAGCCCTTCAAACGCACGAAATGGCTGCTTACCTGCAGCTCAGCGTGGCTGAAATTTGCGCTTGAAGTCTCTCGAGTTTAAGGGAAAGTTATGCTCCCGTGTTGATTTGCAATCAGCTTTTGGGCATTTGTAAGATATTACTTATTTCATTGCACACGTTGTCACATGTGCCGCCTCCTGTGCCCCTGCTTCCTCAGAGTCTGCTGCTGTGCACTGACAACACTGTGCCTGTCTGCATGACCAGCTTTCCAACATGTTTGCAATACAACGACCCTGTCATCAAATTTCCACAGCTTGTGAGCAAACACAATGCTCCTGTTGCTTTTAGTAGCACCATGGTGCACTCTATCTGCACGAGTCCCTAGGACTTTCCCCCAGCCCGCAGGGCTATTATATAGTACTAGTGTAAGGTGCCATCCGGGGCCAGTCAGAGCCCCCTTCAAAAAGTTTCAGTCTGGGCCATTCAGGGTGGTTCAGCATCACATCCGGCCTACCTCGCCCAATGGCCCCGGATGGGCACGCTGAATTACGCCGGAAACCAGCTGCATAGAGTCTAGTATATACTTGGAAACTTTTGAAGTATAGGGGTGGTTCTGGCACTGCACCAGTTTGAAAGCACAAACCTTGAATTGACTACATAAGTAGTACCTGAGCGAGAATTAATAAAAAGTACCTGCACATAGTATTACTGATGACAGCATGATGTATATGGATGTTGGCTAGCATACGCGCGCAATGGTCAAATACCATTGTACCAGCGCCTGCAACGCTGTTAGATTAGTTGTGCTGTCACAGTGGTGTTCGCCACACGCTCTATGACAATCACCTGTGGCGTTTGAAGCATGCCACAAACACACACTGCCGCCATCTATGGCACACACGTGGGCAGCCTGGCATAAAGTATGCACCTTGTACAAAGACAAGTGCCTCCTTGCAGAAACATATAGGCTGTGGATACCGCCACAAGTCAAAACCCTCCCCCTGTCAAAAGAGAGGGAACGTAGCTGCCACTGGTGGAGCGGACTTCCTGTCATACGTCATTTCTTACCGCCACCACCACCACACCTCCCACAAGTGTCTGGCCTAGGCTGCTATGCATGATCACCAGGGGTGGCAGGAGCGCCGACGGCACCGTCTCACAACCCTGGCGCTATGCACGGGGCAGGACGTGACTGGACGATGAATTGAACAATTGTTGAACAAGCGCCTAGCCGTTGACACTCTCTCTGTATTCATGCACCTGACTTTCAGAAGTTCACAGTGGTACCACCACCTGGCCAACACGGCGTACCAGAACCCATTTGGGCTGATAGCGAGGATGGGCGTGCCAGCGGTGGCGCCGTCTTCCTCGAGGAGAGCGCAGCAGGGCAGCACCTCAAGACTTAGTTATCATAAACGGTAAACTGAGTTTCAAGGGCTTTTTCTCGAGACTTCACAGTAGCGCAGGTCTCACAACAGACAAGGTGCTGTTGTAGGACGCTCGAACAAGTCTCCAGAGCACCCCTTTGATCAGTTGGCTATATTATCTGCATGTTAAAGTATGATGCTGGCGTGCCACACCCTGGAGCGTGTTCGGCTGCTGTGTGTGTCGTGTGCAGCTCTGCTGCGTTGGCAACTGCTGGTGCGCACGCCCCAGCGCGACAACCTTGCAGGATCCGCTCCGCCCCATCCGCGACATGAAAGCCAAGCAGCAACCGAGGCCCTTGTCCAGTAGTCAAGTCTCCAGGGCAGAACTGGTATTGAAGTTGGGTGACTAATAGTATGACATGCTGTAGCCCAGGGACATCTGCTGACTACGCACTTGTTGAAGTTGATATTGATCCTGATGTGATTTGTACTTCAATGTTGTTACTTTAACTTGTTGAAGTTGATATTGATCCTGATGTGATATTGTACTTCAACGGTGATATATATACTTCAACTTCATGCTAACTTCAACTGTCATCATCACTGCTCAACGTGCAATAGCAAGGCTCCACCCATCTCAACTTCAACTAGATGTGGCTCAAGTCATGTGAAATCACACTTCTTTGCACTAGCTAGTAGGCTTAATCTTTGTGACGATGCGCTGCGCGTCACCGCTGCAGCCATGCTCTACGCCGTGGCCATACCGTGCTCTGGCCGCGGAGAATGATTACCACATCGGCTCCGCTGAGGAAAGGGACGTCCTGTTCGACGGCGACGGCAGCGATGACCGCGAGTTGACTGATACCGATACGTGCGGTCATGCATAAACTCTTGCCACGAACGTTCAAACAGAAAGTGGGGGGCCTGCACCCTCGCCAGATCCCCCTGATTGGAGTGCACAAGTCACTCACTCACTCTGAGATTCACTCTGCCTGAATGAAAGCAGCGTTTAAGATTTTGGTCGAAGGGGTCTGAACGGCCTACTCTTCAGCATTGTTGTTGGCCCGAAAGCGGTTGATTCTTCATGGCCTCGCACCATAGACTTGACGAGCTGGGCAAGGATGGTGCTGAAGTTTCTGGCGCTTGCGCTGGGCTGCGCCAGTGCAGCACACGCGCCTTTGCGTGGAGCTGCCGGAGAGCTCGGACCACACTCACTAGGAGCGAGCGAGGTAATAAAAAATCATCGCTGATCGTGTTGGTGATGTAACTAGAAGTGCCACTGGCACTGTTGCCGCTGCTCGTCGCCAACAAGAACGACGTCGTTGCTGCCGCACGCTTTGGATTACTCTTGTGCTCCACTCTGCGAGCAGGGTTTTATGTTCACAGGTGATTCGCGTGAAGCACCACTGTGCTTGGACCTCCGTTCACATTTTACGGGAACAGATCTTCCAATTTCTGCTGTGGCTAGGACAAGTAAGGAGGGTCGCACCGCCTGCTGGACGTGCTATCAGGATACACAGAATCCGGACTAGTTGGCCGATCTGACATAGGCATCGGCGCCTCATTGAGCATTTGAGCAAGTCTGCTGAGTATGACTCTCTGGCACGGGGAGTTCGCTGCGCTGCAGCGTGCCATGCAATCTCATTGCGCAAAGGGTTCGACTCGATGATACGACCTCGTGGGCGGCCGCTCAGGCAACCTTCAGTCAGCACTGAGGGCACACAGCACACCAGCATTCACAAAACCGCGATTGTGTGTGCACCTGTCACCAACACCCTTTATCATGTGGCTTCATCATTGCGGTGAGCGCCACATCGGCACCAGGCCGCCTTGAGCGTGTGTGCTGCACACGAAGTTTTGCTCCTGAGGGTGAAATTAACCTGTGTTTCTTTGAAAATGTAAAACAATCCAGACACCCTCCAACCTCTTCACCCAAGGGCAAACATGCCAGCCTGCAATGCCTTTCACACGACTATGTGAAGTGGGCACAGCAGCACACAAATGACTGGCGCAACCGGGTTGTGGTGATCTCAGTGCGCACAGTGTTTCCACTGTGCATCCGCTAACAGAAGGCTCCATTTGCAGCAACCTAGGTATAGTGGTCGCCACTCGTGCTCGCATTCCGCACATCCGATGGCAGCAGCAACAGCCTCAGCAGAGGCAGCGGCAGCGCATGTTCAGTGCCACACAACAATAAACCCTGATGAAGTTAACCTACATACCATGTCAGCGATTCAGCAATTTAAGAAATGAGCATTTATGAAGGCCAGCCTACCATGGCGGTGTTTTCAACGGGGCCATGATCGAATTCAGGAAGAATCTCCTTGAAGTTGCTAGAATGGGGCGGCGCCCGTGCTAGCAAAATCCGTGCGGCAGGACCATACCAACCCATGTACAGGCATACATGCCCTAGGCGTGCCTCTTCAACAGGCAGCGAGACAAACCTCAACCCGCTGTTACAGGGGGGGGGGGGCGACTCACGGTCGTGCGCGCACGATCGCTAGGGCAGAGACTAGCGTTCAGGGTCGACAACCAACAACCCTCAACACCCAACTTCAACAGCGCAACGGGGCGCGTCACCCTTTGCACTTGCGGTTTTGTCTGCTGCAGCAGCAGCAGCAGCATGCGCGGACGCAGCGCAGCGACCTTCGCTCACGGAATCTCCCCGTGGCGGCGGCGGCGCCAGCAGCAGCAGAGGAAGTCTGCCTCGAGGCCCTGGAATGGGAGTCGGCGGGCGGGCGCGTGCTGCTTAACGGCGAGCCTTTCCAGATCAAGGGGATTTCGTGGTTTGGCTTTGAGACGGAGACCAACGTGGTGCAGGGGCTGTGGGGCGGCGCCAACACCATGAACACGTGAGTGCAGCGCCGCAAACGCCGTGAGTGAACGGTGTGAACACGGCAGTGCACGCTGAGAGCACGGCAGTGAACGCTGTGAAACCGTGAGTGAACGCCATGAATACGTGGGTGAAGGCCGTGAAAGCTTGAGTGAACACCATGAACACGTGAGTCAACGCCGTGAAAAACAGCGAGTGAACGCTGTAGACGCGTGAATGTGGCGGCGGCAGCGGCGGCTGCCTTGTTGAAGTTGAGGTCTGTGAGTTGTCGCGAGCGCGCTGCTACTTGGGTAACCGAAGGTGTGAGACGGTCAGTGTACTGGCAGCGACAGCAAGCCAACGGCTGCCGCATCATTGCAGTTGAACTTGAAAAGTGTTTAGTTACTGTGCGTGGATTGCGGCACTCCTCTTGTGACTGTCCACCCCTCCAGCAGAGCTGTTTGAGCAGCGCTTGTGATCCAAACACTCCAGCACGCAAGTGATTATTGTAACGCACACAAATGCGCCCGAAAGCTCTGCTGCAGTCATTGTGGTGCACTCCTTTCGGTGCTGTAGTACATTGATGGTACCCACTTTGCTGAAAGTATTTCTTCATGCTGCAGAGCTGCACGAGTAGAGCACCTGCTTCGATGTATAAGATATGGCTGGCAGTGATAGCATTGCTCTGGTACTACAACAGGCATAGTTGCTGGTCTACCTTCTCAGACGCATTCACAAATTGCGATGATTGAGCTACAGCAGGTGTATGTAGGTACGCGCAGTGCATCGATGGTCGTCTACACTACCTCCGCCTTGCTGTGCCTGAAACCTACATGCCCCACCCTCCCACGCACACTCTACGCTCCCCCTGCAGCGTTCTGGGCACGATGCGGGCGCTCTCAGCGTGAACGCCCTCAGAATACCCATATCGCTGCGCCTGATACATACCCCAGCCTCGCTGATGATACGCGCTTCCCGCACACCCGAACCCCCCCCCCCCTGCAGCGTTCTGGGCACGATGCGCGCGCTCGGCGTGAACGCCCTCCGGATACCCGTGTCGCTGGACCTGGCGCTGGCGCCGCTGACGCGCGTGCAGGTGGCGGACTGCGTGGAGTGCGCGGGGGCGTTGGCGTGGGATGTCCTCGACCTCCTCTTTGATAAGGCCGCGGCTTACGGCATGCTTATCATGCTCGACATGCACAGGCTCAACAGGGTGCGTGCCGCAGCAATGTGTTGTGACTCCGCAGCCGCGCTCAGCGCAGGGTTAGGGTTAGGGGGTAGGGTTAGGGTTAGGGTTAGTCGTACGGCATGCTCATCATGCTCGACATGCACCGGCTCAACAGGGTGTGTGCGGAGCGTGCCGTTGCTGCCGCTGCGGCAGCAGTGTGTATTCAGACTCCGTCATGGCGCTCAATGCGTACGGCATGCTCATCATGCTCGATGCACAGGCTCAACAGGGTGCGTGCTGCGCGCTGCCGTTGCTGCTGCATGTTTGGACTCCGCAATCGTGCTCCATGTGTAATACATTGTGTATGGCTTGCAGTCGGGCTCGACATGCACAGGCTCAACAGGGTGCGTGCCGCGCGCCGGTGCTGCTGCGGCAGCATTGTCTTTGGCTCTGCAAATAGTGCTGAGAACTGCTGCAGCGTGCGTGTTTTAACGTGCAATCGGGCTTGACATGCACAGGCTCAATGGGGCGTACCGAGCGCTGCTGCAGCGGCAACGCGTCTGACTTGCAATCGTGCTTAGCAGCAGCGCAATGTGTTTTTGACTCAGCAGTCATGCTGGACACGCCCAGGCTCATTGGGGTGCGTGCCGAGCGCTGCTGCAACGTGTGCACCTGCCGCATCACCCTGCACGGGCTTGGCAAGGAAGGGGGTGCGCGTTTGTGGAGCGCTGTTGAGCACTGCTGACGCGGCGCGCAGCGGCACCGCGACCATTGACCCTCGGAGTCCATCGATCACATCGCCGTTGCACGCGTGACGCTGATGGCACTGCTCAGCGCCTTGATTGTCAACTTGAAGTACTGCACTCGAACGCCCCTCTCAGCAATGGATTGACCGCGCAACGACAAGCGAAGGGTGTCCAGTGATGGCCGCTTTCAAGCTCTAAAACACGCGCGTATATCGGCGCCCGCGACTCCTGATCTCACTGCCTGTGTTTGTACAGCAAAGTATGACACTCACCGTCAGCGCATGGGTCTGAACACGTTCACACTCTCTCTATGTCTCTGATAGCAGCCGCCCCTGGAAGTACACGTAATCCGCCCAAGGGTTTATGATTAGGTTCAGGTTTAGGGTCAGGCTAGGGTTAGGTTTAACCTGCTGACCCCGCCATCTTGTCAGCAGTGACGTTCACTGGGCAAATTTTTCAGCAGTATGCAGTTCAATGCGCTACAAACACAGAGGCTAACGTGCTGCTCTCGCGCGTTTCTCGCTCACTGCAGCTCGCACAAACCGGGCTGTGGTACGACGCGCTCCACACGGAGGCGGACTTCAAGCAGGGCTGGGTCAACCTCCTGACGCGCTTTGGACAGAAGCCAAACCTGTTTGCGATCGACCTCAAGAACGAGCCGTCCGGACTGGCGACGTGGGGCCAGGGCGTGTGAGTCACCTCAGCTCGCAGCCCTAACCCTAGCTCCCATAACCCTAGCCCTATGTTGAAGCTGTTGCATGCATGAACGACCCATTGCCTTGTGGGCTTTCGATCTGCACTCTGTTTTGAATAGTGCCACTGGGACCTGTGCGAACAGAGTAGTGCAACTTCGTGGAGTTGAGGCTATACGCTGCTGGCGCAGACTCACGACATGAGGCCAGGGCGAGTGAGTCAGCGAGTGAGTCAGCTCAGCTCAACAATCTCGTTGCGGCATGCGCACGTAATTGTCCAATGGGCATGGGGTCTGACTTCTTCATAAATGTACAGACAGCCCCAGCGTCTGACACGCGTGCCAGCGCTCAGCATTGCGCACGCGCAGCTGTATAATGTTCACTGGTGCAGCCACTGCTGAGAGAGGCAGCAGTCCATGCACCGCACTGCAGAAGTACGCGCGTGCGTTTCGGTGCTGCGCTTGCTTCTTGCGAGCGCTACGTAGAAAGGTTTAGGGTTAGGTCTCGTCCCGGCTTCCCAGAACAAGTGACATCAGTGCTCAGCATTGCGCATACATGGCCTTCGCTGTGGTTACAGTGGTGCTGCTACTGCTATGAGAAGCACAAGTCTATGCGCCGCACCGTAAAAGTGCATGTGCGCTTCGGCACCGTGTTCGCTGCTCGCAGCCGCTGCAACGGGCCTTTTTGCAGCCCCACGCGGCACAACAACCACTGCGCGCATACACAACAACTGCCCGCATACACAACAGCCGCCCGCATACACAACCCTTGTCGCAACTTAGAGAGCTCACTAGCCTGCTGCTCCGCACCAACAGAGGCAGACATCAAGGTGACCAGGGCACCAGAAGACCGACGCCAGTTTGTCTGCTGCTAGAAGTGCTGATGGTATTGTGGTCTGCCTGCCGGCAAGCGTAACTGCCGTAACCGTCAAGCGCGCAAACGGCAATGAGCATGTAACTGCCATACTTCTATGCTCCAACAAACCTCGCCGATACACACCCCCGCGCGCTGCCTGCACCCCCCACTGCAGCATCGCAACGGACTGGAATCTGGCAGCGCAGCGCATCGTGGCGGAAATCACCACGCAGCTACCGGATTTCAACAGGCTCATATTCGTAGAGGGCGTCGCCACCACTGACAAATGTCCCACCCAGTACCCGTTTCCGGATCCCTCCTTCAACAAGGTACGTAGGCATGCTTGTGCACAGCGCAGCGGTGATCTTTATGGCATCGACGCCACCGCAAAATCGCCCACCCAGTAAGTTACCCCTTCCCCAATCCCTCCTTCCACAAGGTACGCACAGCGCTACGGGAATTTTTTTGGCGTGGGCACCACCGCCTACACCACTCACCTAGAACCCCTTCCCCAGTGCCTCTTTGGACAAGGTACGCACCGCGCCACGGTGATTTTCATGGAATCGGTTCCACCGCCACACCAATTACCCAATACCCCTCTCCCGATCCCCCTTTCAACAAGGCATGTATGTAAGCGCAACGGTGATTTCTATGGGCGTCGTCGAGGAATCGGCGGGGATTTTCTAGGTGATGAGACTAGGGTGCGCCATTGACGGTGAGCTGCGGCCTATGCGTCAGTGTGTCTCAGCACTGCGTGGTCGAGCGCTGCCACAGCGCAGTACAGCGCAGCGAGCATACATACATGCCCATGCTAGCAAGGCCACGTGCGCATCTTCGCCGCGCACCTGAGTGAAAGGCATGTCGGTTAAGCTGCTCACTTCAGGTGGCAAGGGATGAAGTTTATGAAACACGCGTCGTCGAAACTGCTCACTTCAAGTGGCAACAGTTGCCATTTTGGGGGCCCAAAACCGTGCCCCGCGCACCTCAGCAAAAGGCACGTCGGTCAAGCTGGTCACTTCAAGTGGCAACAGTTGATGTCTTTGCCACATCGGGGGCCAAAACAAGTGCTGGGAGGTGGCCCCCTGCCGTTCCCCCCTGTCCATGAGCGCTGCAGTTCCTGGGGCCAGGGATGGCGTGTCAGCAGTTGAAGTTTTTGCTACATGGCGCCTCAAAAGCAGCGCTGGGAGGTGACCCCCTTTCCTCTCTCCCTTTGCTGAGCACTGCAGTTCCTGGGTCAGAACTTGGACGGCGTGGCGACGGTCCCCATTGACTTTGGGGACCCTGCTCTCAACAAGCTCCTTGTCTACAGCCCGCACGTATACGGTACGTATCACGGCACACCAGCCTTGTGTATTCATACCTGCTTGTACAAAAAGGTAGCGTTGGGTTAACATTAGGGGTTAGGTTGTGGTGGTCATATGCAAGTGGGATTGAGGGCGTATTGAGAGCGAAGTTTAGCGCGGCGCGCAGCGCGTCCAGCAGCGGGAGGGTTTGGGTTGCAACTAACCCTAATCTCTACAGTATGTATCATGGAACGTCACTTTATGCACACGCACTCGCTTGTACAA
Organism: Tribonema minus; assembly: GCA_017506865.1. NCBI lineage: Eukaryota > Xanthophyceae > Tribonematales > Tribonemataceae > Tribonema > Tribonema minus. The sequence continues at coordinate 665,291 of JAFCMP010000511.1, forward strand.
ATACTTCTCACCTGTACAAACACTTCATGAAACTGCATAGACGCTGCAGCTAGGCACTTGCCCATCGAGATTTCGGTTCGCCAAAAGCAAAATGTCATTGCCTGCGCCATTCAAGTATTCCAGGCGTGTTGGCATTACTTACGCTCTGACTCTGCATCTACTTGGCGTCCACAAGCTGCAGTACTCTCACTGCAGTGCACCGATGCATGATTCCTGCAGCATGCGCGAGCACAACTAAGCCCACAAGCGAGCACCGAACCCGAAGCGCTGCCTTGCAGATCAGTGCTGCCATTCCACCTAATTACATGAGACAGCGGTCCTCCTAGCTGAAAACTCCACGATGGCCGAGTCAAATTCTGGGTTGTGATGTTGCACAAAGTCTGGCTCGCAAATACACGGACGCAAACGTTTGCTACGATTTATATTTCATCCAGATACAGCATACATAGCACAGTGAGCACCTAAGTGCACACATAGACAAAGTGCACGACGTCAACATCGTTGTATCAATCATTTCGTGTGTCACCTCTGGCGTCCAAAGGCACTGAATTCAACAGCGCAATGCAGGCATAGACAGCGGTCGCGCATGTCCTGAGCACTGCTGTCACGCGTCGCAACCGCAGGCTCATGTCCTGAGCACTGCTTTCGCGCACATGTGCTGAGCGCTTGTGTTGCATGCTGCACCGCAGGCCCTGATGTGCTCATCCAGCCCTACTTCAAGGACCCGACCTTCCCCGCCAACATGGCTCAGATCTGGGACAAGCAGGTGCGGCGCTTGCTGAGCGTTGATGCGCTGTTGCTTTTGTGCTCAGTGCTCACCGGTGTATCTGTTTCTTGATTTTCTATAAACCGCTGTTGAAATGCCCGCTGAGTTCTGGCTCAGGCTCGCTTCTTGACTTGACCACGTAGTATTTTTTTTCTTGCTGCACATTCATTGTTGGTTGCCTTGTTGCCTCAATGGCCATGTCAGCTGGCGCAGATTACACGAAACTACTCAGGGTTAGGTTAGGGTTAGGGTTAGGGTTACTCAAAAACGCTGCAGTTTACACCAGGCCTCTCAAACCTGGGGGGGCTACCCTCATTTTTAACTCTGTCAGACTGAATCTGAAGAATGCTGGGCTTGTGGAGGTGCCCTGGTTGCTCATGGCCATTGTAACTCAATTTTTTGAGCGGAAGGCTGATGCTTGACACTGCAGTGTCGTCTGTCTGTGTTGCGCCTCGCATGAGCTTTTCGGCGCATGTCACGCGCTCTTCCGGCTAACTGAACTGTTCCAATTGACAACAGTCGTGGCGTTGGCTTCCGCATATTCCACATACTTCATACTTGAAGTGTCTAGCATATGGCGCCCAAAAAGAGCTTTGTGGGGTAGCTTCTATTTCCGTACAACCGAGTCATGCTTCATGCCGAACGCGAGACTCCCCAGCAAGCCAGAGGGGTCTCACTCTTCACCACAATTTTCAAAGCGCGAAGCCCTATTCTTAACTTCAGCTTGACCTTGACTACTTGTGCAAGTGACGACGCGGCGCGCTCCCCCTCCCCCTCCCGACCCGCCTCTGTCCTGCCTCAGATGGGCTTCCTGAAGCTCAACTTCAACTTAGCCAAAACATGTGTTCAAGTGACGACGCACCACGCTCACCCTCCCCACACACCTCTGTCCTGCCTCAGATGGGCTTCCTGAAGCAGGCCACGGGCAATGCCGTGGTCATAGGCGAGTGGGGTGGGACGCTCGCTGGCAAGGATCTACAGTGGGCCGTCGCATTCACAGACTACATGGTGGCTAACTGCTTCAACGACAACTTCTACTGGTGCGTCTTTAGTTGAAGTTTGTATGTTTTTGTTGTAGTACATTCTACAGTGGGCCGTCGCATTCACCGACTAAATGGTGGCTAATTGCTTCAATGACAACTTCTACTACTGTGCATCTCTTATTGAAGTTTGTGTAATGGAGGGTCACAGGCTTATTCATATTTACACTGTCTAGCGGGCCGTCGCGTTCACCGACTACATGGTGGCTAACTGCTTCAACGATAACTTCTTCTGGTGCGTCTCTGTCGAAGTTTTCGTGATGGAGGGTCACAGGCTTGTTTGTACACTCTCCAGTGGGCCAGTGCGTTCACCGACTACATGGCCAACTGCTTCAACGACAATGTTTACTGGTGCATCTCTCAATGAAGTTTGCGCAATGGAAAGCCTTATGTTCTTTTGTAGCACATTCTTCAAGTGGGCCATTGTGTTCACCGACTACATGGTAACGACAAATTCTACTGGTGCGTCCTTCGTTGAAGTTAGCGCAATCGAGGGGCCACAGGTTTGTATGTACTCTGTGCAGTGGCCCAGTGCGTTCACCGACCTCATGGTGGACCAGTGCTGCAAGGGCAGCTTCCACTGGTGCTCCTCTTGTCGAATTGCGACTGAGTCATTTTGTTGTAATGTTTCCCCCGCAAAAGCCTCTCGGTGTGTCTGGTCCTACGGCCTGCATGCCAGCTGCGCATAAAGTTGCAGCTGCAAGTGACCGCATGCAGCGCCTGCTGACGCTGGTGGCAATACAGCGGATTGCTACAGTATGCTGCTCGCTGCTGTGGACGGAGGCCTGCGTGTTGAGCATCGCCACCTGCTGCATTGCCACTGGCTGATCCATGGCCACGCCTGAGCAAAGACATCATTCCCTGATGCACCCGTGCTGCTGCTGCTGCTGCTGCCGTTGCGCTCTCGCCTGCCAGGTCCATCAACCCCAACTCTGGTGACGTTGGTGAGTACATGGAACTGGTCTCACTGCAGCGTGTACTGACACAACAAGTCTTCCTGATTTTGCTGTCGATCTGCCTGGCAACGAGTGGCATCTTGCCCCTTGTCGGAACACACCTACGCGATCGCTTGCCGGCAGCCACCTCTGCAATCGCTGCTTGGTTGGCAGTGGTTTCAGGGCATGGCAATTGCTATGCTGCCACGTCGAGAAATGTGTCCGACATGCTCTGTCGCCGCTGCTGAGTCTCGCGCACCATATTCATTCATACACAACGGATGCTCGCATCAGAGACGGGCTAGCGGACAGGACAGTTACTGCTATTTATGATGCGAGCCCTTGCAGTGCTTGGAGGAACCCCAGAAATGCAGCCAAGTCACATTGCAGTCGCCAGTATGAGCGTTGTTGCGTGCTGTCAAATCACGCAGTGCGTCAGTCTGAAAGGCGGTATACACAATGAAGTAACGACTGTCCAGGGCTGGCAAATCACGCAGTGCGGCAGTGAAGGAGTTTGTATCTAGGCAATCAGACCTCTCCGATCCTCGCGTTGCAAGCGCATGCGCTTGAGTGTTCCTGCCTGAGCACTGACTTAGTAGCACTTGGCAACCGCAACTCGCGCATGCAATGCTGTCCTGCCCTCCTGAGGTGCAATTACATGGTTCTGCTGAGGAGACACAGAGCCACATCCAATCGACAGCCGCTCGCCGCCTTTGTTTTGTGGCTCACGTGAACTGCGCGTGACGTACAGGCAGGCGCTTGTCAGGTCTGCAGCGGCGCTTCGAGTGGGTGTGGAACAAAGCGTAACCACCCTAGCACAACGCTCCATGGGTAGAATTAGAGTTAGAGACAAGGTTTGGGTTAGGCCAGGCTGCTTCCAGATCACATCACAACAAACACCCGCACTCCCCCCTCGCCCCCCTCAGGCGGCTTATTTGCGGCAGACTGGAAGACGCCAATCAACGCCAAGGTCTTGCTCATGCGCAAGGCGCAGCCCACGCCGTCCGCCTTCACGACGGCCATCACGGACGCCGGCGCGTGCCTCACCTACGGCGCGCCCGTGTGCGCCGCCGCGGCCGCCACGAATCCGTGAGTGCCACGCATACGTACCATGGGATTGCATTTGTGCCATGTGCATTTTCAACGGCCATGCACATTTTTAACGGCCATCACGGACGCCGGCGCGTGCCTCACCTACGGTGCGCCCGTGTGCGACGCGGCAGCCATGAATGCGTGAGTGCATGCATACCATAGGTTCTCCTAGGTGCCAGAGTGCATTGCCAACATGCAGGAGTGAGCGTGCTGAGCATTGCTCATGGCATCATGAGTACAGCGCGCCCGTGTGCGAACGCAGCCGCCGCTAATCCGTGAGTGCCACACACGTACACATGTACACGCATGCCATGAGCGTGCCAATCTACATTTATAACAGGCAGGAGTGAGTGTGCTGTGCGGTGCTCATGGTCTCTGGACTGCAGCACGCCCGTGTGCGCTGCAGTCACCAGCATTGTGATCAGCGCAGTGCTCACCTTTACAGTGCTCAACACACACACACGTACACACACACACACGCGCGCGAGCGAGCACGCGCACGCACACACCTTTCCTACACGCCCGACGCAGCATCATGACGACAGCGCAGTGCTCAACACGGCAGCGGTCCACGCTTATCATTTGTCCCCTTTCCTGCAGGCCCCTGGTGGTGCCGCCGCCGGCTGGGAGGGTCACACGCACATACACACACACCCACACACCTTTCCTGCAGGCCCGGTGCAGCATCAAATATGACAGCGCAGTGCTCAACATGGCAGTGCTCAACATGAATTCCCCCCTTTCCTGCAGGCCCGTGGTGGTGCCGCCGCCGGCCCTGGGGGTCTCCCCTGTCCCCGGGGCGCCGCAGCAGCCCTGACACCCCCACACCCCCCCCCCCCCCCTTTCACGCCCGACGCAGCATGGTTATGACAGCACAGTGGACACGGCTCAACACGGCATTGCTCACCCCCCCCCCCCCCACCCCCCTCCCCCTTTCCTGCAGGCCCGTGGTGGTGCCGCCGCCGGCCCCGGGGGTCCCCCCTGCCCCGGGGGTGCCGCAGCAGCCTGGCGCGCAGGCCCCGCCCCCCAAGCTCGACGCCAACGGCTGCGCGCTGGAGTACGCGCAGTGCGCGGGCGTGGGGTTTGGCAAGTTCTGCTGCACCAAGGGCACACAATGTGAGTAGTTGCGGCGGCGGCGGCGCCAGTGGCTTGCATCGGTGACGCGTGCGTAGATGGCCTGCAGTAGCGGCGGTAGGTCATACAGCGTTGCACGTCCGTATGCTAGTTGTCTGCTGCGCCGAGGGCACACAGTGTGAGGGGTGGCGACGGCGGCGGCGGCAGTCGGTTGCGATCGTTGTTGGCTTGTGCCTGCTGTAGCGGCTGTAGCGACGAGGGCTTGCGCTTGCGGGCTGGTCTACTGCTGCGTCAAGGGCAGACAATTTCAGTAGCGGCGGCGGCGGCAGCAGTGGCTTGCGGTCATTGGTGGCACGTGCGTGGATGGCCTGCTGTAGCGGCGGAAAGCAAGGAGGGGGTCTTGCAGCGGCGCACATTCGCATGCTAGTGTACTGCTGCGCCATGATTACACAGAGTGAGGGGCAGTGGCGGCGGCTTATGATTATTGGCGCCTTGTGATTGGTGGTGCGTGTGCGGATGCCCTGCTGTAGCGCTGTAGCGGCGGGGGCGTCATACGGCGGTTTATGTTTGACTGCTCGTGTGGGGACTGTGGCAATGGAGAGTCAGGTGGCTCAGCTTGGCCTGTTCTGCGCGCTGACATGAGTTGATTTAGGGTTAGGGTTACGGCTGAGGCGCGCTGGGCTGGCCCGGGCAATCCACGTAGACCCCAAGTTAACTGCTCTTGCACCATGGTGTTCTTGCAGGTCCTCGGCCTGACGTCAGCGTGTCGTTAGCCAGTCACTTGAGGATGAACGCCGCGTGTGCACAGAAGCAGGGCTATTGAGTTCACCTAATGACCTTCCGTCGTTGCACAGTGCGACTTCCTGTACTGATCACTGCACTGTCAAATTGTTGATGTTGGTGTGCGTGCTGCGCAGGCGTGCAGACTGGCGGCATCTACTACAGCCAGTGCCAGCCGCTGGCGGCGTGATGACGCTGAGTGCAGCAGCTCACGTGTTCTCAAAACATCACAACCGAGACGGGACGGTCGACGACGCTGGAGAGTACCTTGAAGTACTTGTTGAAGTAGTGGGGCGAGCGCAAAAATGCGTAGACGGTCATCCGCAGCACCGCCACGCCACCTGTGTGTTGTTACTTTAGCCTTGCAGCGCGTGTCGCTGAATGCGCGCGCCGCGTTATGCGGTTGGCGTGTACACCATTACGCGTGAGAGACTGCACATGTAGAAGATTTTATTGAGGCTGCTCGCTATGTTTTGTGATAGTTTGCCGAGCATAAGGCGTGTTGGTGGAGCATTTCTGCTGTTGATTTTAGACAGCGCCCGCGTTGGTCTGTTGAACCCCTGCCTTTTAATTTCCGTGGTCTCATGTGGCTACGGAGCTGCATTCAAGCGGACTGGACTCCCCCCCCTTAATGAAGTGCCCACAGTCGCTGACCGCACAAGCTGACACATCCCTCTCCCAGGAGCTGCACTCCTGTGTTACAATAATAAACAAACACCCATGGCGCCAGGACAAACCAGCTGCTTGTCTTACGTTTCCTGCTGCAGGTGCCACTTGTTGTTTTGCATCATCGAGCGTGTCTGAATTCACCGCACGTGCACCGCTGGCATGCTTGCTGAGCATCACCATTTTCTCACTCGAGCTGAAGTGAGCCCGATACAGCCCAGTGCTTCCTAGCGTCAAGCAACGAATTGGACACCTGTGCCAAGCAAGCATCCGTCACATGCCTAGCAGGACTTTGTGATGGGCTCAGATGTGCAAACGACATGATTTACAGCACGCGTGTCTTGCAGTGCATCTGACTGCGCCGGGGGTCAGCACAAACATGCACTGTCAAATGCTCATGAACATTGCAGCGGGGACTGCAGTAACCGCGAAAGACCTGGCAGGCGTATCATCTTAGGACATTTGCATGGATGATCATTGTTGCATCCACTGTGTCATATGCATATGCTTCCAGGCGCGGAGCCTGTCCGTTCCAGTGGAGAGGACGGGGAGCACCAAGGTGTCAGATTCCAAACAATGTCATGAGCTCCTTGCCAAGTCATCGGCCGCAATATGGGTAGCGGAACTGTGTTCTTTGACATGTGCGCTGCCGTTGCCTGCTAGTGCGAGCTTTGATCACCGCCATGTTCAAACTGTCCCCTATGAGCGTCAAGAAGTTCGAGCTGCACGTCAGACCATACTCATTATGTCGGCCCACCTGGGAGCACGCATGCGTCATGATGCGTGTGACAGTGGCGGGCGCTGGGACAAGGTATATCAGCCATTATGAGGATGCAGTTTCATGCACGTGACAGAGCGGGCGCTGGGGCAATGTATCTCATCATGTTCAAAAGACAGAGTCACAAAGTGCTGGTGACACAAGCCTGCATTGAGGTGCTCGCCCCCACAAGTGCGTTCAAGTGTTGCTACTATAAGAATGTCCAATGATTTGCTTTGTACGATGCCACCATCTTGTCAGGCACATACAAGGTCAGACGTGCGGCGAAAACCTCGCTGAAATTGCTTTCTGCCGGAGAGGTCCAGGGGATACGGATACATACGTTCAAAAAATAGGACCCTCGCTCGGCGTTCACGCGTCGTCAACCTCGCTTTCAGCTCGACACTCCGATCGATTGTTCTAGCAGCAGGAACAGATGGCGTTCATGCGGTGTTGTGCTGTCCTCGCCCTGGCTGCCGGAGCTGCGGGTTTCTCGCTGAGGGGGGCGGAACAGCAGGTGAGGCGCTGAGGTTTTGATTTCCGATTTCCCGGGCTAATCAAAGGTCTCGTTAGCATGCAGCATCGCGCGAGATCAGAGAGAGCGCCACTTGCTGAGAGTGTCTCAGACTAAGTGGCAGAGCATGCAAGACTTTGCGGGAGCTGCGGATCACGTGAAGAGCAACTTCGGCTTTGCGCAGGCGTCAGCAGAGATGTGCTGAAGAAAGCCTTCGCGACGCACCTGCCTTATCGCAATGAGCCGCATGACAGCTGGCCATACGTTGACATTCGCGCAGCTTGCAGTCGGCACGGCTAAGCTACCTGCTCAAGTTCTCGGTGCTTTGTCAGGTAGTACTATACTAGTACGTTGCCGCTCATGAAGCCATCAGCAGGTGCGGCGATGCTTGTGCCGATTGGTCACTTTGCCTACGCTAGCGCATATTTAAGCTGTGTATGTAACACGCCACACAAGTGTGTAGCGCTCCTGTTCGAGTCTTCATCTCCGCCGGCCAGTGGCGTCTCTCTGGCCGCTCCCGAGCTGCTGAATGCGTTGACCTATGCGCTTGCCAAACGAAAGCGACTCTAGTCTTGCACGAAGTGCATGCGATTTCTGGTGGGAAGCATTATAAGACGGCTCGTTGCAGCTTAGTCGAATAGTGATTGGTCTCCAGGCGCTTCGGAAATGATGTACCATTAGTACCTCATGTGTCCGTGTTCCAGAGGGGCATCTGCAGCAATGTGCCTCCTGCTCTGCTAGACGGCGCCATTGTTGTGAGATTTCACACTGCAAGGTCTGCCACTCTCACATGTGGCTAAATGGCTACCTCATTTTTTTGTGTATTGCTTTGCTCTCCCCTCGGCTCCCATGCACAGGAGCAACATGGCAGGAAGCTTGCACCGAAGGTGGGTCAACTCAGATGCATGCTGCGCGCCGCTTCTGCTTCACCTGTGTGCAGATTAAATTGCAGCAGAAGTACTCGCTCTGACACCTTGTGGATTTGAGCGGCAGCTGCAGCTGTTGTTGTCCATGTCAGAGCAGCACTCCCATGCATGTACATCTATGTAAGATAATTGCATCATTGAAGGGGTCATCAGCCGTATTGTGCGGTGGTGTGTATGGGGGGCGGGGGGGGGGTGAAAGGGTGTGTGTGTGTGTGTGTGCTGCCCCTTCATAGACAAAAGTGGTTTGTCTGCCTCTGACAGTTGCTGCTGACGAGGAAGCATGCAGGGGGCTGGGCAAGCCAGAACTGCTGACGGGGGGGGTTTCCATTATGCATGAACTGGAAAACATGCCTGCTACTGCAATCACACTCAGCTACTGTTTGTTTACGACACGGTGTGGCGCAGCGTGTTTGACGGGATGCAACCAAAAAGCGTCACCGCATCCTGTGTAGGAGCGTACGTAACTTCAACCGCACGTTGAAATACTTCAGGTGACTCACCTCTCCCCCCCCCCCCCGCTTCATTCCTCCCCTCTGTAACAGCTCTGCCTGAAGGAGTGGAAGGCGTGCAAAGCGGACGCCATCTGCAACAACTGTCTGGAGAACGGCAATGTACCTGAGAAGCCCAAGATTGACAACGCCACCTGCGCGACCGTCGACAAGTGGTGGGACCAGATCGCCTTCAAGGGCATCGCTGGCTGTGACGACTACGACATTGGCAAGAGCAAGCTGTCCAAGCTGCTGTACTGCCGTTACGACAGCTACGCTGCTGAGGCCAAGATCAAGTGTGAACTCGGCAGCATTGCTCCGAGCACCGCCCCGTCCATGGTCCCCACGACCATGCCCTTCCAGTACGCCACGGACGCGCCCGCGGCGACCGTCGGGTGAGTACCATACCTACATGCCCTGGTGCACACTAGATGTACTTGACAGCATACATTATTATTACAGCTACCCCTCGTGCACTAGTTATGCTTTGAAGTTTCTACAGATTTTGTTGTATAGAAGCATCCACCTTCATGCACGAGATCACTTGACAGGACACACTGTGTTATTTTGTGGCTATGTGAATGTATGGGCTCAAGTTATCCAGTGCACCACCGACGCACCCACGGCGACTGTCAGGTGACTACCCACATGCATGCCCTCATGCACACTGAATGCGCTTGAAATTGAAGAGTACTTTTTTATGTTGTGGAATAACAGCTACGTCTACACAGTGTTTTCTGAAAAATGTTTACGTGGGTGAGCGCACACATGCCCTTGTGCACAACATACCGCCAAGTAACCCAAACTCAAGTGTATGTATGCACAGCACAGATTCATGTAGTTACAGTCTTCTGGGTAGACATTATTGTCACTCTACTGAGGGTCAGGGTTAGGGTTAGGGTTACATGTCCCTGGGTCAGCGATGCGCGCTTCCATTCATCCACTGCTCTGAGCAATTCACCGCCTGTGAGAGGTGCGCCGTGTGTGTTTACGCCTGACGAGCCTGCAGTTGAGAGCATGCGTGTAGCGAAGCGCTGCTGTCATTCAATTACTGCGCGCGCTACTGTACTCTCAACCCTGCTCTGAGCAACAACAACTTACCTACCCCGACTACGTGTCACAACGCTCAACAGGCCAACGGTTGAGGGCTCTGCGGGCGGCACGAGTGACTTGTGAATCGCCTCACCGACTCTTGTCATCCTATGAATATGCGCATTTCTACTTCAAACTGTAGTCTATCCTGCTCTGAGCAACGACCTACCTACCTACCCCTACTATGTCACAACGATTAACAGGCCCACAGTTGAGGGCTCTGCGGGCGGCACGCTGGCGGGCACGCAGGATGTGCCCGTGGACAAGAAGGGCTGCGCGCTGCTGTACGGACAGTGCGCGGGCGTCGGCTTTGGCGAATACTGCTGCACCGCTGGCTCAGTATGTGAGTACCTGCAGTATCTACCTATTTACATGTAGGGTTTGTTAGCGTCGGCCTTGGCGAATACTGTTGCACCGCTGGCCCAGTATGTGAGTGAGTCCCTGCAGTTTTTATCATGTAGGGATCAGCGCCGGCTTTGGCGAATGCTGCTGCGAGTTCCTACAGCATGTATGTTATGCCCAATGTAGAGGGCGCGTTGTTGTCGGCTTTTGTGGATACTGCTGTGAGTACCTGCAGTACCTATTCGCATGTATGTAGGGGTTGTTAGTTATTCTGGTCGCTGTGATTGTTGAGGCATGTGGCTGGACAGCCGCAAATGTGAAGCTGACAGCTCACAGTTTTATAAGTTCAAGTCACAGTTCAACTGATATTTTGTTCAAAGGGTTGAGGTTCAAAAAGTATGACAGGGCCGAGGTGATGCGCTGGGCGCACATGAAGCTTGCACTGTGAACTTCAAGCAGTTGAGGCAGGGTCACAAGTGGGTTTCGGCAACAGCCTCACTGCTTCTGAAGTTGAACACATTGTGCAAGCGTGAAGTTGCTGGTGCCACGTTTGTGTTGTAGAGAGCAGCTTCATCTCCAAAGCTTGGTCTTCAGCAAATTGTGCGGTGTGGTTGTCAAGTTTTTGTTTTCTTTTGTGGCTCTTGCAGTCGGTGCATTGCACTGCATGTGCCGGTGCTTTGCCTAGTTCTTAGTGGGGGGGGGGGGGGGGGGGGGGGGCACTGCGCTTTTGCCACCGTCTCTGGGTTAGGGTTAAGGTTAGGGTTAGGGTTAGGGTTAGGGCAGTTGCTGTAGACCGCGTTTGCACACAATCTCATTGTCATAGTCCTCACACGTGACCGCAGTCATGGAGGCTCTCATGAAGGCTGAACACACCAAGTACTCACCGGCACTGAAATGGGCTGTCGCTTGTTTGATCACACTGGAAAATGTTGTAAAGGAGGGTGGGAGCCTCAATTTCTGTCGTCATGCTACCCTTGAAAGTATATGCATGTAGCCAGAAGTCATCACGCACCTACTTCAGTTCACATGTTCAACTTGAAGTGTTCTCAACAGTCAGCAAACGTGCACTGCAGCATGCCAACAAACTGTGCAGCACTGGTGCTCGATGATGCACTGGACTTTCATATGTGCTGAAAACGCCAGTCATTATTAGTGCAAGGCCCCACACAGTCAAGTCGCCCCTTGATGAACTGTGTGAAAGAGCCTTTGCTGTCCTTAACACTGACAAAGTTCATTACCCCCCCCTCCCCCCACCACCCCACCCCGTGCATGCCGGCTCACCCCCCCCTACCCTCTTCATTGCCCCCCCACCAGGCATTGCCACTGGCGGCATCTACTACTCCCAGTGCCAGCCCCCGGTGGCCGCCACCCAGCCCCCGCAGCCGCCTGCCACCAGCGGCGCCACCAGCGGCGGCGGCAGCGGCAGCAGCAACAGCGGCACACTCGGCGGCAGCAGCGCTTCTAGCGGCGCAAACGCAGCCACCCCCGCGCCCCCTGTAGTTTAGAATCCTTCCGGTAGAGAGAGTTGGAGAGCGCCCTCGCGAGGGGCGGCGGCTTCGCTGAGTTGAGCGCTGAGACGATAGCGGAGCGTCGCCGCCGCCCATTTCTGCGGCGGCGCGGCTCATAGTTGAAGTAGAGGCGCGCAACCCACTTCCACACGCAAACACACACACACACATGCGCGCTTTCCCCGGCCAGTCGGCCGTGCGCGCTGCGCTGCCGCCGCTGCCGCTGCTGCAGGGAGCGAGCGCGTGCTGCTGCCGCGGCGGCGGCCGCGCCAGTCCCGCCCACGTTTACTATCATGATCGAAGACGCCTCTCGCACGAGGTTTTTTGTGTTTGCGAGCGAGCCGGCCGCTTGCGGCATTGCTCAGGACTATCTCCTTTTGGTTATTGGACACACCGTCGCCACCCCCCCGCTGTCCTATGCGCCCCCCCCCCCCACCCCCTTCTTCGCACACTTTTGTTTATGAGGTCACGAGTTGCATTGGGCCAATGCCTACAAGACGTGTGCATGCTCCAAGCGTGTGCATGTCTCAAGTGCATGCCACCAAAGTGGCACCCGCGAGCGCGGTGGCAGGTGCAGCACACCCCACGTTACAACCCGAATTTGTCATAATACACCCACATGTTTAACATACTTTTTCTCCCTGTCGGTAGAGCTGCTTCCTTGCTGTTTGTCCTGAATCCTTGCGCCACACTCACATCTTCATTTGCAGAGCATTTGTGGAAAGATTACTCACGATGTTGACCATTGGCTGACTCCGATGTGGTTGCACCTCAGTATTGTGCAATGGACGCTACGGCATGCGCACTCGACAGAAATAATTCTAAAGCTCTGTGCGATGCTTGTTTCCGAGGCGTAATGACTTGAACCAACCCATTAGACAGAGCTCAACTTCGCTTCGTGTTGGCGCCAGTGGACAGCTTCACGTGTCTTGCAGAGGCTTTAGCAAAGCCCACAGGTTTGAATTGTGTCCGCGACATGTGAGGTCAATATCTCGATAATGTGGAGTGACACAACAATCCTCGACAAATCTGGTACACTTCCAAGACCTTGCCTGCACCCTGGCCATAACCTGCACGCCATGATGTCCTAACCAGTGCTTTACTGCAGTTCCCTGCTGCTGTAACTCCTTTCGTGCATATCTTGCTCAAACATTATGAAGGGCCGAGTGGAGCACCGACCTTATGGCCAGGTGACACCAGCACCTCTCAAGGCAGTCAATCCCATTACACACATCAGAAAATATCGCGTAATAGCGGATCATCACCACCATCCCTTCATGAAAAAAAGCACACAACTGATTGTTTTCATTCTGACATGAATGGCAGAGTAGCACAGTCGACGCAACCACGCAGCCTGCCACGCCGGACTATGCAAGAGCTCATTCTGTTGAGGAGCGCGACCTACTTGTGCAAGAGATTCTGATGACCTGCCAAGTAGGTTTCTCAGACACTTTCAAGTTTTCGAAGTTCACAAGACCCATCAGGGCTCTGGTAGGCTGGGCATGCATCCATCGTCTCGTTTTTTCTGTGGCCTAAGCAAGCATCAATTAAAAGTAGTCTTCGCCCTCCCTCCTCTCATACTAACCAAAAAAGCCCCCTAGGGTTACGGTCATAGCTAGAATTAGGGTTAGGCAGTTTAAGCTAACCTGCTGCTCATTAGTATCAACCCAGCTGGAACTTGCCCATACCCTAGCCCTTGCAACAGTGTGCGCCCAGGTGTCCTCTATGCAAACGCACCTCGGCGGACAACGCCTGGGCGCGCACAGAACGCTCAACCAGCTGTCAAATGAATTGCGCATGCAGCATAGGCACGTGTAGAGATCCCTCGGCAGTCTGAAGCAGCCGTTACACTCCTGCCGGGCAAGCTGCTATCCAGCCGGGTGACGTGACACTTGGCACAGTCAACGCTGGGCCCTGGCCGCTGCAGGGTATGTAAGTATGTGGTTTATGCCTTGTGGTTCTGTGCACATATCGGCGATTCAAAATGGCAATGCCACACGCGACTCAAGCATACACGACTTCCTGACATTGACGGAGTCCTTGTCCTCTTTATTGTACGACAACCCCTGCGCCCGCAGCGAGACTGTTGCGGCCCGCGGGCAAGTAGCAATCGATGCCCATGTCCGAATTGGTGTTCACGCTCATCGCCTCCGTCCCACCCCCCAGCCTCAACCTATTAGCCCTGCCCCCCAAGAACGTCACGTTGTGCGTCTTGGTCAGCAGCGACCCGCACACATCGTAACTGCCAGGGCCCGCAGCTGTGCCCCCTTCGTGCACCCCAGGGGGGTCGCTGAAGCGCTCTTGCTGGGGGCAGCGCGCGGTGAGGGGGATGCGGCTGCGGGGGTTTCGCGTGCGCCGCGCGCGCGCCTGTGCGGCCACGCTGCTGACGCTGTCGAGGTTGTACTTTCCGGGGCCTACGGGGGGGGGGGGGGGGGGACCGCCAAGGAGGCAGAAAATAGGCGTTGGTATGTATATGAGGAGCACACACATTGGTCTGGCCACCCGCCCTGACTGAATTTTTCTCCGTGTGTGTCCACACCTCTGCAGCAAGACAAAGGAAAGAGAAGAGAGAGCTATGTAGGACGAAGCACGCAGCGGTCATTGCCGCCGCCGCTTGGCTCGGGTGGAGTCCTTCAACCTGTCTCATCGCCAAACACCCCGTGAACAACTGGTATTTGGCGCTATATTGCCAATCAAGTCGGTACTGTATGTATCAGTGCCTAGCAGTATGTACGTATGTATGTGTGCAAGAAAAGTTTGGATGCAGCTCCGTCAGCGCTGCGCTTGGTGGAGCCGCAAGTGACGCTCCAACAGGTCGTGGCGCTCGTCAATGTTGCTGCATTTGCCAGTCGGTACTGTATGCTGAGTCCCTAGCAGTGTGTATGCGTATGTAGAGTATGCATGTACGTACATGCATGAGGGAACTGTGGATGAGGCTACATGAGCATTGGTGCATTGCGCTTGGTGAAGTCCGCAAGTGACGCTCCAATGTGTCTCATCAAGAAACACCCCACCAAAGCTGGTATTTGGCAAAATTGCTATAATGTCAGTCAAGTCGGTACCGCATGTATGAGTACCTAGCAGTATGTAGGTATGTATGGCATGTACGAGGAAAGTTCGGATGCAGGTATATCAGCATTGCGCTTGGTGAAGCCGGGAAGTGACGTTCCAACAGGTCATGGAGCTCGTCCAAGATGTTGTGGCCCAAGCCGAGGTGCAGTCGTACGGCAGGGTCAACACCCTGACCCTAATCTCAACCTCAACCCTAATCCTATCCCTAACCCTAATACTCTACTCCAGCGCTGAAGGCAAGGGGCACGTCACACTTGAATCGGTACTTGAACTAGGGCATCATTGGGCGGCTGAAGGTACGTACACCTACGGGGCAAAGGTGCATTGATGCTTCAACGTTATCCTCACATCTCCTAAGAGCACACGAACACACCATATTTGGCAGGTAATTTGTACACTATCTGATGATTTCAAGCAATACGTGCCAAGTCTTACCTGGCCCAAAAGCCCGCTCTTTTGGCACCACCGGATCGGTCGTGTCGCAGAATCTATCGGGCCGCTTGGCGGTTGAGTTGAAACCCAGCCACTGGCCGCGTTGTTGGCCCTGAGATGCCACTCTGCAAGGCTTCTGCTTCAGCTCGGACAGCTTGTCAAAAGTGCCCTGGGGCGCAGCGCGGCAGCAGAGGGGTATGCATGTGTCATGCCTACATACTGTATGAAACAAGCAACGTTGCGTGTGTGCGAACAATGCACGCATCACGGGGCTGTCAGCTTCAAGTTCAACATCAAGTTCAATTTTGACAAGCAGGTAGCGATGCGCTGGCGACTCCCACCCATCTGATTGAGCGCTGGCAACACGTATATTCAGGGATCCGATCAGGATCAGGACCACACAGCTAGGGTCACGGCCAGGGCCGGCTCAGGTGTTGCGGTATGCACATTGCAGCGCACGTGAGCGTCGTACGTGCAGGTGGCTGCTATTGCAGCGCCTGACCTCACACACAAATGCGTGCCGCTGCAAGCCCGCTCACCACCTTGGGGTGTACGCCGTGGCGGGGGGCGGCGCACCAGGGGTATGTGTACAAGCACACATGGCAGTGCATTACATGCATGCATTTCACACTGATTGTGCATGCTGTCTGCGGTGGCGGCACGTATAGCGGTGTACATGCATACCCACTCACATTAGGGACAAGGCAGTGAGTGGGTACTGTTTGTAAGGTCCCCGGGAAAGCTGGCAGCATGGGCAAATCACAATTCGCGCTAGTAAGCAGCCATCGGGCGTTCGGCACAGCTGCAGTAGAGGCGACAGCTGGCAGGCAGGTTTGAAAGCCTCTCACCTTGATTGTGTATGCAGCGGGCGGTGGCGGCACATGTAGGTACTTCATACATGCATACACATGTAGGTACTTTTTATTAATTCTCGCTCAGGGCGCGAAAGAGCCCAGATGATTGGCATCTAGCTGTAAGGAATCTACATGTCGTATGACAGTCTGAAAGTGTCGCAACGACAACCACTCAAACGCCACCGCCGCCAAATGGCATCTCGGGGTCCTCCCCTACGTCCTCCTCCATGTGCCCCCCCCCCCTGGATTCTGCCATGTGTGTCATAACACGGCCAGAGTACGCCATGTGGAGCGCTGCCGACAGTGCCGAGCGTAAGCGCGCCAGGGCGATGCCCTTGAGAGCTTTAGGGCGCGCTCCTCCGGGCACTGACATCCTGCTGGCATACTCCGTCGCCACAGCCTCCAGCAGCTTCCGCCCCTGCTCCCCGATGCTGCCAAATGACCCTGTTGCCAAAGTGGCAAGTTTGTAGCAATTCTGATCATAATGACCAGAATAGTGGGTAGTCTTGGCGGCCTCCTGGTCGCGGCAGCATCGCTCAGGGTCTGCTGCAGTCTTCGCCGCCCGCGACGCCACCTGTGCCTCGAAGCAGGTAACATCCACCATGAGCGGTAGGTGGCGTGTCGGGTCGTCGTAGCCGGTCACCGGGAAGGCGTCGGCAGGCAGCACGATGTCCATCCTGCGACTCCCCGGCGGCCCGGCGGACCCCAGAAACGGCGTGTAGTCCTCGTCAACCAGTCCCGTTTTGAGGTATTGCCGCAGGATGCGCTGCGTGGCCCTCTTGACGCTATTATGGACGGTGGTGTCGTGCGCCTTGACGCGTGGCGCTTGACATAGCCGTGCATGCAGGGTGCCGCCCGGCGACTTCCCGCACAGCTTGCAGCCTGTCGTCTGTTCCTCTACTCCGATGGCGCGTTTGACGGCCAGTTGCCAGGATAGGCCGTCAAACGAAGCCGTTGTGGAGTACATGGGCTCGTTGAGGAATGCCATGCCGATCGAGTGCATGTGGCGCTGCGACCGGAATCGAGCAAGTGCTTGCGTGCGTTGCGTGCCCTGCGGCAGCTGTTGCAGGTCCGCCTCCACCTTATCTGCAAGCTCGGTAGCGACGGCATCTGCAAGCGCACTCTGATTGGGGCGCTTCAGGCTACACTGCAACTGCAGAGCACTGGCGTCAAGTACGCAAACAGCCTCCGCACCAGTGCCACCACCTGCTGTCGGCCGCAGCGGCGGCTGCTGCGTAGGTGGTTGCTGCTGCGGTGGCGTTAGCGCTGGTGGCAGTGTATGTTCCAGCTTGTCACCTGTTGCTGCACGTAGGGATGCGGCAGCTGTGGCGATCGTCCGCATGAGGGGCAGGCGCGCCACCTCTGCTGCTGCTGCGCCTTGTAGCATTGCTGGTGTGGAACGCGCAGCGCCTGCATTGACGGCTGCCGCTGGTGCGTGCGCTGGTGCTGCAGCTGCGCCGCCTGCCGTTGCTGCTGCTGCCAGTGGTGTTGCTGCTGCCGCAGGTGTTGGTGCAGCACCTGCCGCACTGGCCGCTGCCACCGCCATTGCCGCTGTCGCAGCCGGCATGTAGGTACTTCATACATGCATACCCACGAACATGATACATTCACGGTTAAGAGCATTTTGGCAGAGACACGGGAGGCCTCAAAGTGGGTCTGGTCGTGTAGAGGCAGTAGCTTAGGCACTTTGGTGCAGCATGATAGTGGGGACCGATCGGGGTTCGGGTGGGGTTTGTTGGGGTTGGGTTGGACTC
Source organism: Tribonema minus (assembly GCA_017506865.1). Taxonomy (NCBI): domain Eukaryota; class Xanthophyceae; order Tribonematales; family Tribonemataceae; genus Tribonema; species Tribonema minus. The sequence continues at coordinate 683,383 of JAFCMP010000511.1, forward strand.
TTCGTAGCAACGGCATTGATACCCTTAGCACCAGTGCCTGGTGCCCAGTGATCATTTTGCCTAGAGGCGTGATTCAGACGAGTCAGCATGGTCCTCAGTTCCGGGCGCTGTCAAAGGCGACCCAGGCCTGCATAAATCTTTTTCAAGACGGGACAAGTGTGCCTCATGGCTGGGCAACCCTAAGTAGGGTTTGGTTGTGGGGTGTTGGTGGTAGTGTGAAGAGGGGGAAGCCTGTTTGCGTTTGAGTCTCTCTTCGGAGAAGGAATGTTGCATCGAGTGCACATCCAAAGAGAGGGCTTTTCGCGCCCCTTGCGAAGCGAAATTAATAAAAGTACATACATGCGTACATGCTGCTCACCTTGCTGGTGTATGCAGTGGGCGGTGGCACCACATGTAGGGGTATATATGCATACCCACTTACATTATTAATACATACATGCGTACATGCTTCGCACCTTGATTGTGTATGCAGTGGGCGGCGGCGGCAGGCGCTTAGACTGGCCTTGGGGGTCCACTGTGGGTGCCACTCTGTCCGCAAACGCACTGCTCCTGCAAGTCAGCATACGCACGGAGAGCATCGTATAGTTTTTGTGTTGAGTGCTCTCTTCACGCAGCGCGGCTTGGAGAACTATGACCTGCATGCGATAGCACTGGCCCTAAACATACGGAGGCTACGCGGCATTGCATTGTGTGCAATGAGCACATTAAGCTGTGATTACCAAGCTGTCCTGTCGGCAGAGCACTGGGGCACGATGATAAACCTAACGCTGACCCTAACCCTAAGCCTTTTTGCGCAAGGAGCGATGCAGCACAGTAATGGTAGTACCAGTCATGTGCGATGGTGTGCTGTTGCAGCCATCAATGGCGAACGCCAACTTCCTGCGAGCTTCAGTCTGCATGATCACGTGCATGCATGCATACCCTTTCCTGAGCACTGAAGCGACAGCAACCCAGCATGTTGCGCTTGCTCTTGGGACTATGACTTATGTGAGAAGTTGCAATAGTTCTCGTTTGACTGAGTACTGCAATGTGCAGGCCCTCTTGGGGGCCTTCCTGTGTGGCAGTGCAAGTCTGCGTGGTGCAGATGCTCTTGTCCGACAAACTTGTTGCTGAGCGCTGCTGCGATACCACCACATACATATCCCAACGGCGCACACTTCAAAGTGCCTACTCACTCCTGCAGATTGCTGCCACAGCACCTTCTCTACTTGATACAGACCACCGCACTGCGCATGACTCCACAGCAAACACACACATCGTCAAGTGCCACGCTTACTTGCTTCGAGCACACCAACTTCAACTGATACCTTGGCACAACACACAAATCTCCCAGTGCCCCGCACGCCCTGCCTCAAGAGCACTCCTACTTCAACTTCAAACTTCAACAACATCCACAGCGCTCAAACCCTCACTTGACGGCCGGCCGGCCGGTGCAGCACCACTACGCGCTGCAGCAGCTTCTCCTACTTCAATGCCAAACTTCAACACAACATCAACAGCGCTCAATCCCTCACTTGACGGCCGGCCGGTGCAGCACCACCACGCGCCGCAGCACCTTCTCCTACTTCAACTTCAAACTTCAACACAACATCCACAGCGACAGCGCTCAAACCCTCACTTGACGGCCGGCCGGTGCAGCACCACCACGCGCCGCAGCAGCTTCGCCTGCGCCTGGCTCCACAGCTCCACCGCCGTCGCCGGCGCGCGCGCAGCCTGACGCACGTGCCACCGCTCCCCCGTGCATCCGAACACCCCCCGTCTCCCCACGCCTGCGCGCTGCGCGACGTTGCTCGCCAGCGACAGCGACCCTGCAGCATCGTAACTGGCGGGCCCCGGCCCCGCCGCCGCCGCGTCAGCGCTCCGCAGGCACGGCCGCTGCGCCGTCAAGCAGAACCCGATGCCCGCCCCCCCGTCCTCCGCCGCCCCCGCAGCCCTGCCGCCGCCGCCGCCGCCGTTGCCGGTGGCCAGAGTTGAAGTTGAAGTCGCGTATGCGCCGGGCCCGGGGGTGTCGTGAAGGGGGTCCGTGAAGGGGGCGCGCGCGTCGCGCAGCCACGCCGCGCCGCGCGGCACGGTGCTGCCGAAGCGCTGCACGCGCGTGGCGGCGCTGGCGCCCAGCGGCGCGGGGGCGGCGTCGTACGCGGCGGGGCCGGGGCCGAGTGCGCTCGCGTCCGGCATGCGCTGCACGGCGGACTTGAAGACGGCGCTCGTGCCCCCCCCCCCTCCCCCCTTCAGCGCGCCCCCCCCGTGCCTGCTGGTGGCTCCCGTTTCCAGCGACAGCACGGTGGCCTGACCGTCGCCGCCGCCGCGGCTGGCGTCGTCTGCCTGCTGCGGCGGTCTGATGTCGAATAGGGTGCGGCGCTCGCTGGCTTTAGCGAAAGAGGGACCCTGCTGCCACGCCGGTTTGAGCAGGGTCGTCCCCGGGTCGTATTGACCTGGCCCGACTGAGTCTGAGGCGGTGCCCGAGTGCATTGGGACAGGAACAGGAAGGGGTACCAGCAGTCCAGTATCAACGTCCTGGTTGTAGCCATAACTGCAGCTGCCGCACGGTATGGTTGGTGGGTTATAGCGCGCTTGCAGCAGTGGCGCCGAGTTGTTGCGCTCGCCACCGCCTCGGCTGTCGGGAGCCCGTCGCCGCCTGCTCAGGCCCTGCACGCTCTTGCTCTTTGCCAATGCTCGTTTTGAGACGAGAACTGGCTCATACGCGCCTGGCCCGGGCACCGCTGCCGCATTTGCGAGGTTTGTACGCGGTGCCTTGGACACGAAGGCATTGGTCCCCTGCTGGGTGTTCTCTCCCTGCTGTTGCTGTTGCCAACTACTGATTGAGTATGCACCAGGACCAGGCGTGTCCACCACAGCCCTCAGATCGCGCTGGGAGCTGGTGCCGAATGCAGTGAATGCAGGCTTGACGCCATTGCCGAAGCGCTGGAGGTTGTACGCTCCTGGGCCAACAGCGTCTGGTGTGCGGTTCTCTGAGAATGTCAATTTGCGAGCAGACCTCACTGGCATCGCCATCTTCTACCACTATGGCGGTGGCCAGTGCCAAGCCACAGCTTTAACCAACAATCGTGCATCAGAACCGAACCCCATTGCATTTGAACTTCCACTGGCGGTTTCATCCGAAACTGAAAAAAGCACACACACAGACACACGTTGGCAAGGTTCAGAGCTCGCGCGCAGTGCAGTGGACAACAGACGCATGTAATTTTATGGTGAACGACCTGACTGACCATTGACATCAGTAACGGTGTCAGCCTGCCAAAATCTACGAACGCACACACACACACACACACACACACACACACACAGCATGAACCTCGGCTCCCTCTGGACATGGGAGAAGCGCAAGCTGCCCTGCAAAATTAGAGAGGAAAGCGGCAACCCAGCAATAGACGACCTGCGCGAGCGAGTAGCAGAGCTTGCGGGCATCAACCTAGCTGAATTCCTTGAAGAGGGAGCAGCTGGCTCAAAGTATGATCACGCCAAGGGCAGCAGTTCTGCCTCTCGCAAAGGCGCTGGCGGTGGTGGCAGCAACCATCCGAAGAAGAAGCTCGGCGTGACGATGACGGCGGCGGCTCTGGCTGCTGCGCATGGCGATGATGGCGGCGGCGGCGCGGAGATCTCACCCCGCGGGCAGAGGCTGGGCAGGGAGGCACAGAGGACTCTGGCCAGCGCAAAGAGTGTGTTGGCACTGGCGGACACTGCCCCTGTCACTGTGAACAGGAATCTCAACAAGGTGAATAAGCTCTAGCTTTGACGATGAGAACCAATGATGGCAGAGGCGCGCTTCAATTCTGTGTTCAAACCATCCATGTGTTCAAAACCATCTGATCGCTCGCTTCATGTAGAAAAAGCAGCTGTCCGGTTCATTGTGATTATCTGCTGGTGAGGGCTCGCAACGCCCGTCATGCTAACAATCACCTTCATGTATCATGCTGTCCATGAACCCATCTGAACGCAAGTGGCCTGGTTGCCAATGGCTGCAGCATTGGACTTGAACAAAGTTGCCGGGATGGCTGGGTCGAGATGATCATGGCAGGGCAGTGAGCACATCACACTACCACAAGGCCCAGCGGGCTAATCCCCACGGCGCATCAGCTTGCTCATGCTTCCTGCCTGCAGTCTCCAGCACCAGCGCTCAGCACACTTACCACAGTGCTCAGTTTTTTGCACTGCACCAAGCAGCAACCGATCAACACGGCGCATTGTTCGTGTTCTAGGCACGAGTGCTGGTGCCATGCAGTTTCCCGGCCTGAGGGTGTACTCCCTAGGGTTACGGTTAGCGACACCCCCCATGCTCGTGCAGCGGTGTGCCATAGTGTTGTTTGAAGTGACGCTCCGCATATTCTGGTTGTGGTGGCACTACTGTTCCTGTAGTGGCAATCAGTGGTGGCTGCCAGCTTCTGCAAGTTTTACCGCTGCATCAATTCCTCAAGGGGCTCCTACTGCAGCGTGGGCATACTTTTAATTTTTATTATTGGATTATCCACTAAGTGTACGTAGTAAGAGTGCATTGCGTGCCCTGCGTGCTTTGAGCAAGCATCAGCGTGCTCATGCAACTTCAAGCATACGCGTTCAAACTGACGCACGCGTTCACATACCCATGTAACTGCTCACGCCCAAATGACACAACGTCCTGTTTGAACTGTCATAGAGCAATGCACAATGCTGCTGGTCACCAGTGGTGTTACGGTTGGGGTACATTAAACCCTAGACTTAGGTTTTCTCAGAAGCCCTCCGGGCCCACAGCGCAACGCGTGAACGAGGCAGCATCCGCACCAACCACCCCGTGCAATAACACCTGCTTCGCGGCGCCCCACACCCCACATGCCTGCAGAGAAGACGCATGCGTCCGCGTAACAAGCTGCAACTGCACCTCATGACTCCCCCCGCGTAGATGTACACGACAAACTTCAACTCATGACTCTCCCCCCCCCTGCGCGCAGATGTACACGCCGGCGATGCGTGCGCTGCCCGCCAAGCTCATGATGGATATACAGCGCGAGCGCGTGGCGCTCATGCTGGGCGGCGGCGCCAAGGGCAAGGGCTCCGCGGAGGATGACGACGGCGACGACGCTGCGATGGCGCTGGCGCCGTTTGCGAGCGCGGCGCACGGCAAGCGCGCCAAGGCAGCGCACAGGCCCGGCAAGCAGGTGATTGTGATGTACAGTCTCCCTCTGCAATATGATACTTGCAATTAGCAGACCAGACAGTGCCGATGAACACAGTGCTGGCGCGCCGTTTTTGACTGATCTGCCTCCACCCCACCCACCCCCTACCCCACCCCTCCTCACCCCCACCTTTTGACAGATCTTCTTGAAGGGGGCCGCAGCCTTAGCGCCAAGAAGCTGAGCGCTGCCCTGCCCAAGCCCTAACCCCAGTACATCCTAAGGCTCATCACCCCCCCCCCCCCCCCATAAACACCCCCCTGCGCAGAAGAACCGCAGTGCGAGTGCCAAGAAGCTGAGCGCTGCCTGCCGAAGCGCGCCAGCCTCGCGCGCAACGCCCCCGCCGCCGCCGGCGCCAGTGCTGCCGCGCTCGCGCACGCCGGCAAGCGCGCGAGCGCCAACGGCGGAGCGCTGCTGCACGCCGGCCTGTCGCCGCAGGGGTCCTTTGCGTCGTCGTACAACGGCAGCGGGGGCGGGGGGGCGGAGTTGCTCGGGCACAGGGAGTACAAGGGGGACCTGTTTGGGACGCACGGGACGTACATGGGGGGGATGGTGTATCTGAGTCGCATGCCCACGGGTGAGAGTGTGTGCTGCGCGAAGGTGTGTTTGCTGGCTATGTTGAGTGCGCAGCGCTAGAGGGGGGGGGGAGTGTTGCCGGAGTTTTCTTTGTACCTGTGTGCTGCGCGAAGGTGTATGTGTTGTTGTTGTCTGTGGCGGGTGCGAAGCGCCAGAGAAGGGGGGGGGGGGGCAACGTTGCCGGAATGTTTTGTTTCTCTTGCAGCCTGCAGGTGCAAGTTGACATCTTCACTGGTGTGTGCATGTTGTTTTGCCCTAAACCTGATCTTTGGCGCAATGTGAAGTGACCTGGGGGGGGCTTGGACCCACCGGTATTGACCTCGATCATATCACTGGCAGATCTTGCAGAAAAGCGGCAGAAGCTGATTGTTGAAGCTGATGATACGAAAACGCGTGGGCATTACGCTCAGGGTGACGAGCAGCCTAAAAAGTAGCAGAAACCGTTTCCAGCACAGACCAATGCATGTAACTTCAAAGTAGCAAGTGCAATGTACATGCACTGATTGTGGAAGCATGTAACAGTTGCCATTTATGTCAACACGGCCTCCACAGGCCAAGGCGGCACATGCTGAGCACGATGCAGCATTGCCCAGTAGCATTTGTGAAGAACAAAATCAACCCCTTACCTAATTACTGACCCCGACCCTAAGCCGCAGCACCCTCACCTGCCCCCGTGCCTTCCCTGCTGCCGCCGCTGCTGCTGCGCGGACTCTGCTGCAACAGCGGGGCAGGCGGCGGCGGACAGGAAGCGCGGCGGGCGCAGCGTAACAGACGACGGCGACGGCCATGGTGATGCTCAGCACACGTCGTCAACCGAGTACGACAGCGAGGACGGCAGCAGCGTGACGGGCGGCGCGGCGGCGGAGGGGGGGGCGGGGGGTGTGGGGGGGGGGGGGCGAGGGGGGGGGGAGAAGGGGGACGGGGGCGACCTGGCCCCCGCGATAACTGTCATTGGGGATGAAGGAGACAGGTGTGTGCTGTGCACATTTGCTATTGACGTGTAATGTCACACTCCGAGTGTGGTTGTCAGTGTTGTCAGTGCGCATTGGGACACTTCTAGAGACGCGCCAAGAGCTTGTGTGGGCTCTGGTAGCGGCCCAGGCATGGCTTGTCTGGGCTGCATGCCTTGTGTTCTGCGGCCTACACAAGAGAGTCCAATTGGAGAGCACACGTGTGGACGCTGTGCACATGTATGCCATGTCGCTAGCTGACTGTGGAGTTTCGGGAACATTGACTAACCCTACCCCTAGCCCTAGCTCTAGATAACCTCAATGCCAGCACTAACCCATTTACAGCATGAGGCAGCGCTCATACGCTCATCCTAACTCTGAATGCGACGTCAGTGTCATGGTGCTGGCGCGGCACTGACAGTTGCAATTCCTGTCATCGGCCAGGAAGGAGACGAGTGTGTATGTAGGGTAAGGGTTAGGGTCAGGGTAAGGTTTACCATTAGGGTTAGGGGCGCAGCAATGGCGCATGGCCTCAGCGCACGTCAGGTGCTCAGCCCTAGCCTTGAACCTAGGGTTAGCCACCCCTAGCCCTAGCCCTGAACCTAGGGTTAGCCTCCCCTAGTCCTACCCCTCTATCTACCTCTCTGCGTGGAGGGTTTGCTGCTGGTGGTAAGCATCACACCGGTATGCCAATCTGCCCTTGCGGACGATCCATGCACCTTAGCTGGCCCGCTGACTGACTGTTTTTGACTACCTTTTCTCCATTTGTCATCTTATTCATACCGGTATACATACCGGTACGTTAATCCACCCTTGCAGACGGTCTTGCCCCTTCGAGCTGGCTCGCCGACCGACTGTTTTCGGAACTCTTTCTTTCCGCTGACGGACTTCTTTCAAAGCACTTTCTCTCCGTCATTTTCCTCCCTCTGTTGGCGCAGGTACCATGTGCACGATGCGGACGCGGGTCTGAGCGCTGCTGCTGGTGGTGGTGATGCTCAGGGCGGTGCCGCTGCCGCTAAGCGCAGCCGCCAGAGCAGAGAAATCGCCCCGCAGGTACCTGACCCTAACGCAAATACCTAACCCTAACCCTAACCCTGACCCTACTGTAGCCCCCCCCCCCCCCCTTATTGTAGCCCTAATTCTAACCGTAGAGAAATTGCCCTCCCAGGTACTGCGCACCCCTCCCTAACCCTACCCTCACTCTACAGCTTAACCTTTAAAAGCGATGCTCGCAGTCACACTGATAGAAGTCGTGTCGTTGATGCTGGTGCATAGCGCAGCCACGGACTTGCTGGGACAGTTCCAGGAATGCAGTCAAACGAAGAGGCCAGGCGGCATAGCGCATGTATTGAAACTCAAATCACACCTGACCTCACAGATCAACATGATGAGTAGCCTTACAGAGCACACCTTGCTTGGGTAGCGGCGCTTGAGCTTTGTGATTGCGGTGGGCGCTGGCGGCACAGTTACGATAGACAACGCGCTGCCAAACCCCACCCCCCCTCCAACAGTTAACCCTAACCCTATCAGGCACTACTCGCCTTAAACCATACCCCCCCCCCCCCCCCCCCCTCCTGCCCCCCCCAGATCCAGTGCGCCACGACCATGCTGCAGTGGGCGTACCGCGCGGACAACGCGGGGCGCCTCGTGAGCGAGGGCGCCGTGGAGGCCGTGCTGCGCATGTGCAAGACGGAGAGCCTGCAGCTGCGCGCGCTCTGCGCAGCAGCGCTCAAGCACTTCTCGGCGGCGCCGCCGCTGCGCGCGCGCCTCGTCGCGCTCGCGCGTGGCGCCGTCGCCGCCCTCTCCGACCTCGCCGCCGCGTGCCGCCAGCCCGAGGTCTCGCGCAGCTGCATGGCGGCGCTCGTGAACCTCACGTGCGCGCGCGGCGCCGAGGAGACGGTCGTGGAGGACGGCGTCGTGATGGCCATGATGACGCTCAGCGCGGACGGCGGCGCGGAGCTCGCGGCGCTGTGCGCGCAGGGCCTCTTCAACCTGAGCTGCGTGCCCGCGCCGTACGCGCATCTCGAGCGCGTCCTCAAGGCGCTCATCGCAGCCGCCGCCGCCGCGACGGCGCTGCCGCACGTGCGCCACACGTGCGCCGCGGGCCTCAGCAACCTCGCCGACATGCACTCCATGCACGCGCGGCTCATCGAGGAAGGCGTCGTTGGGACCGTCGGCGCCATCGCGCGCGGCGCGCTGGCGGCGGCGGCGGCGGCGGCGGCGGCACCGGCCACTAGCAACGCCGCTGGTGCTGGTGGCGGCGGCGGTGCGGCGGCGGCGGCTGCGCAGGGGCCGAGCGCTGCGGCGACGGCGGCGGCGGCGCCACACGTGGCGACGCGGCGCGTATGCGCGCAGATCCTGCACTCGCTGAGTGACAACGTGCACGAGCGCGCAAACCTCGTCTCCAAGGGCGCGCTGCCGGTGCTGTGCGCACTCGGCGGCGCGGACGACGACGCGGCGACGCTGCGCTACGTCGCGCGCGCGCTGCTGCGCGTCGCCGCCGACCCCGCGCTGCACGCGCGCATGGCCGCGGAGGGCGCCGTGACGGCGCTCTGCGGCATCGCCGCTGCGTGCGTGCGCGCCCCCGCCGTCACGCGCCCCGCGGCGGCGTGCCTGAGCGCCGTCGCCGCGCACGACGCCGCCGCGCTCGCGTCCGAGCCGCTGTGCGTGAGCGCGCTCGTCACGCTGCTGCGCCTCAGCGACGACGCGCCGACAGTGCTGCGCGCGCTCACCGCGCTGTGCGCCGTCCTGCGCGCCGGCGCCAGCGGCACCAGCGGCGGCGGCGGTGGCAGCGGCGGCGGCGGCAGCAGCGGCGGCGCCAGCGCGTGGCACCAGCTGCTGCTGGACCAGGACGGGCTTGATGCGATCCGCGGCGTCGCGCTGCGGCCGGGCGCGGGCGCGGACGTGCACCAGGCGTGCGCGCAGGCGCTGCTGAACCTGAGCTGCACGGACAGCGCGGCGGTGGCGGCGCGCCTCGTGCGCGACGGCGCGGTGCCGGTGGTCCTGTACCTGGCACAGGCGGGCAGCGGCGGCGGCGGCGGCGCCAGCACCAGCGGCGGCAACGCCGGTGCCAGCACCAGCGGCGGCGGCAGCGCAGGTGCCAGCACCAGCAGCGGCGGCGGCGGCGGCGGCGGCGGCGCCGCGTGCCTGACGCAGCGGCGCTGCGCGGCGACACTGTGCAACCTGGCGCGCTGCCAGGCGAACATCGCGGCGCTGGTGGCGCAGGGCACCATCCCCGCGATCATTGAGCTGCTCAAGACGGGCGACGCGCTGAGCGTAAAGTACTGCTGCGCGGCGCTGTGCCTCATCGCGCAGGACATCGACAACTGCCTCCTAATAATAGAGGAGGGCGCGGTGCCGTACATGATCGACCACGCCGCGGCGCCGGGCGGCGACGCCGTGACCAAGCAGTCGTGCTGCGCGGTCCTGAGCGCGCTGTCGGGGCAGCAGCACTGCCGCGAGCAGCTGTGCTCGTGCGGCGCGCTGCCGGCGCTGATAAACCTCGCCGCGATGGACGACGCACCCACGCGGCTGCGCTGCGTCATCGCCTTTGCCAACCTGTCGTGCGAGGCGGTGACGCGGCGCGCCATGGTCGCCGCGGGCGTCGCGCGCGTACTGTCGGAGCTGTCCAACTCATACCGCGAGGAGTCGCAGCTGTACTGCGCGCGCGCGCTGTGCAACCTCGCGTGCCATCACGGCTCCGAGCCCGAGCTCGTCGCGCAGGGCGCCGTCGGCGCCATCATGATGATCGCCATGGTGCGCAGCGTCTCGCACGAGACGCGCCAGGTCTGCGCGCGCGCGCTCCTCAACCTCCTCACCCCCGCCACCCTCCCGCGCCTCCTCGACGAGGGCCTCGTCGCCGCCGCCACGCACCTCAGCAGGCTCCCCGACGAGCCCTCCATGCGCGCGTGCGCCGCCGCCTTCGCAGCGCTCACCGCCGATCCCGCGGGCCGCGCGCGCCTCGCGGCGCGCCGCGCCGCGCTCGCCGCCGCCTTCGACCTGCTGCGCGCGCGCGACGCCGGCACGCGCGCGCTCGTGGGCGCCGCCGTCATCAACCTGCTGCGCAGCGGCGACGCGCGCGCGGCGGCGGTGCGCGCGGGCGCCGTCGGCGCGCTGGTCGCGCTCGCGCGCCTCGGCGCCCCCGCTGTCGAGACGTCCGTCGCCTCCACGCTGTACCTCATGAGCGTCGGCGCGGCGCGCGAGGACATTGTGCGCGGCGGCGGCCTCCCCACCGTCGTCTTCCTGTCGCGCAGCCCCAACACGGCGGCGCGCTGGGCGTGCGTGCGCGCGCTCGCGGCGCTCGCGTGGCTGCCCGCGCCGCGCGCCGCGCTCGCAGGGATGGACGTCGGCCGCGCCGTCGTCGCCGTCGTCGCGGGCCATGCGGCCGAGCAGCAGCATGCGCTGCAGCAGGCGCAGCAGTCACAGCAGCAGCAGCAGCAGCAGCAGCGCGCCTCCGCAGCGGACGGTGCAGAGCTCTGCGCTCAGGAGGCAGGCGGCAGCGACGGCGGCGGCGGCAGCGCGGATGATGAGGCGACGCCGGAGCTGCACAGGCCGTGCCTCCAGACGTGCGCACGCGCGCTGCTGTACCTGTCCATGGAGCCCGGCTACGCGCTCGCGCTCGTGCGCGCGGGCTGCATCCCCGCGCTCGCCACGGCGCTCGCCGCGACGACGCCCACAACGCCGCTGGTCGCGGGCCTCGCCGCCGCCGCGCAGCGCCACATGGTGGAGCACGTGGCGCCGCCGCTGCATGCGCCGCCGGCGCCGCCGCAGCAGGCCGCCGCCGCCGCTGCCGCCGCCGCCCCGTCCTCGGCGGCGGCGCAGCTGCTCAGGAGCGCCAGCAGCATCGGCGGCAGCGGTGCCCGCTTGGACTATGAGGACGGCAGCGGAGACGACGCGGGCGGCGGCGGCGGCGGCGCTCACAGGATCGACGGCGCAGACGCGGCGGCGCTGATCGTGAGCGCCGTGGAAGCGGCGGCGCGCGCGGGCGCCGGCTACGCGCTCTACGACTGCGCCGTCGTCATCTACCGCCTCGCGCTGCTGGAGCCTGCGGCGGCGGCGCCAGCGCAGCAGCAGCAGCGCCGCGGCGCGCGCGCGGAGCTCGTCGCCGCCGGCGCCGTCGGCGCGCTGCTGCTGATGGCACGCGCGCAGGACGCGACGGACGCGCTGGTGGGCGCCACGCTGTGCCTGCTGAGCGCTGAGGCGGGCGACAGGGCCGCCGTCGTCGCGGACGGTGGCGGCGCGGTGGCGCTCGCGCTGCTGCAGCGGCACGCCCGCGGCGGCGGCGGCGGCGGCGGCAGCAGCAACAGCGGCGGCGGCGGCGGCGGCGGCGGCGGCGGCAGCGGTGGCGGCGGCGGCGGCGGTGGCGCGCAGTCGGACGAGTCGGACGGCATCGTCGCGAACGTGACGGCGGCGCTGCTGTCACTGAGCCAGGGCCCCGGCGCGTGCCGCGAGCGGCTGAGCGCGGACAAGGCGCTGGTGGCGATGCTCACCGACATCAGCAAGCGGCGCGGTCTGGACGTCGCGGGAAAGGCTGCCGCCGACGCGCTGAGCCAGCTGGTGCAGACGTGCTTTAGCGCAGGTATCGAGGAGGGGACGGTCAGCGCGCTGATTATGCGCTCGCTGGAGGGGCTGCAGGGAGGGGGTGGTGGGGGGGGAAGGGGGGGGAGGGGGGGGCGGGGGCGGGGGGCGGTGGCAGGGATGGCGCGGGGGGCGGCAACAAAGGTGAGCAGAGCGAGGCATGTACGTATAGAGTGGGTGGTGTGTACGTATGGAGTAGGTGGTGTGTATGAGGGCATGTAGGTAGTCAAGTCAGACATGGGGGTATGTATGGTATGCGTGTGTTTGAAGGTGGGTATCATGGGTGGTGCTCCGCGGTGACTGAGCTGTTTTGCAAACACGAGCTGATGCGGTAACAGTCCATTGGCATCAGTCACAGGGCACACTTGCTCTACCGGCTGACACCCTTGTCACTCTGCAGTCAACAAAGCAGAATGACTTTGATACGTGTCAAACGCACACCACGACTCTGGGGGTCTGACCCGCCTCACTTGCTGGCACAATCTCTACCTACACCCCTCTCCTACACCCTAACCCTAACCCCAATTTAAAGCTCACGTGCTGCTGCACTCAACGGCACCCAACATATAACACAACCAACCACGTGGCCTCGCCTCCTCTCGCGCTCGCGCCCAACAGGCGCCGCCGGCAGCAGCGGCGGCGGCAGCGGCAGCGGCAAGCACGGCGGCAGCAGCGGCGCCGCTGCCGCAGACGCGACATACCACGTGCGGCCCACCATCCGCGCCTCCGACCCCGCGCACTACGCGCCCGACGCCGCCGCCGACGCCGCCATCGCCGCGCCGCACGCTACCATAGAGACCGTGACCTATACCAAGGTGACGAGCGAGGGGGGGGGAGCGCTGCCACCGCCCCCCGAACCCCCCTCCATAGGGGGCATCGGCATGGAGCCCGCAGGCGGGGACTGCGACTGCTGCGACAGTGGCGACGGCGGCGGCGCAGCGGTGGCGGCACGGCAGTCGGTGGCGCAGGCGCAGGCGCAGCACGGCGCGCGGCTGTGCGAGGCGGAGGAGTCGGAAGGGGAGGGGGGGGGCGGCAGCGATGGGGAGGGGGGGAGGCGCAGCGCCGTGCGATTTGAGAAGATTGCGACGGGGGGCGAGTTCCTGCACCAGCGCGACCTGGAGGAGATTGCAGCGATGCTCGACAGGTAGGGGTGCTGGAAATGTTGTAGTGTGTGCGAAGTGTAGGCAGTTCGCTGCTGTTAGGCGATGTCATCAGTGTCATTCTTGGCAATCGTTGAGACGCTTCGTTGCCATTTACTTGTAGGCTCCGATACCTACGCCTTACCGGAATGCTGACCCTTAATCCTAATGCTGATGACTAACCCTAACCCTAACAACTAGCATGCCCTAGCCTAGGCTTGACACTCATCGCAACCAAACCCCAATTTCAACCTAACCCCAACTTCAACCTCAATCCTAACCCTAACCCTAGGGCCAGCATCACGCGGCAGCGCTCCAGCGTGTGCCCGCCCATCCGCCACTCCACCGCGGCGCCGTCGCCGCGCGGCAGCAGCGCCCACGGCGGCGGCGGCGGCGGCGGCAGCGACGGCGGCGCCGCCACCGCGCAGCAGCGCCGCCAGTCCGATCTTCAATCGGGCGACAGGGCGCCAACTTCAAAGCCCGGCAGCGCCGCGCAGCTGCTCAAGCGGCCGCTCAACCGCAGCAAGAGCACCGAGGCGCTAATGGCCGGCGGCGGCGGCGGCGGCGGCAGATCGGAGGCGGTGCAAGACGGCCGCGCGGTTAGCGCGGAGCCGCATCCCAGGGGCGCGGCGGGGGGGGGGCACAAGAAGTGTTTCAAGGCCAAAGGGGGGCCGTACGCGTTGGCGGCGGGGGGGGCGGCAAAGAAGGGCAGCAGCAGCGGCAGCGGCGCGCTGCTGCCGCCAGTGCCGATAGGGGCGCGGGCGAGCGCGGACCTGTTTTCGCCGTCGTTTCACGTGCAGGCCGCGTCGCTGGGGCTGTACAGCTGAGCGTTGTGTGTTGTTGCGGGGCTTGCTCGTCGTGTTGTCCGTGTGAGTGCAGTGGTTCGATGTATGTAGTGTCTTGCAAATGTGTACATGTATATGGCATTTGATTTGGGCTGCGTTGTGAACAAGGCTGTTGGGGTTCGTGCCTTTTGTGATGTTGTACATGCAGATGACCGTTGCCAGAGTGTGCCTGCTGTATAATCCATTCATCACTGCAGTAGTGTGCTTGCGTCCTCATTGCATTCGAGCATGCTCTGAAGGGCTGCTTGGAACAGTCAGCATGGCATTGTCAGCTCGCATTCAGTGACCCCACTGCATCAGTCAAAGTAAACGTGAGCAGCAAAGCGCCTGTGCAATTGCCATGACCAAGAACCAACTGCTAATAAGCGCGACAAATTTTGCCATTGTGCGGATTGAGTGCAAGATTCTGCCTTAAGGCGAGCGGACAGCTCATGTTGAAGTTGGTATACACCATTTCAACTGACACTCACCGTAGGAAACAACGGCAGGGCACACACACGGCCGAAGCACGAGATAGGCTTCATCTATTACTCTCATGCACCGCAGGCTGTGGCCGAGCAGTTACATGGGCAGTTACATTGGCGGTTACATCTACGTACCGCTGCCCCGCCGACCAGTCGGGCTCATCCACAGAGACACCCGCTACAGGACCCGCCCCTGTCCCCCCTGCTCCCCCCTCCACCGGCTCAGGCAGCATCCAATCGCTGCCCCACAGCTCCTCGCTCCCAAAAGCGGCAGTGGAGAAAGCATCGGGATCCTGCTCTGCAGCCCCTTCTGCCGCCGCCGCCGCCGCTTCCGCGTTCCGCAGGCCGTTCTCGGAACACGCGGCGCCGCGCAGCGCGCGCCGCACCGCCGCCAGCGCCGGCTTGGGGCGCCACGCCGCATCCCACAGCAGCGGCCGATCCACGCACTTGTAGAAGTCGTGGCACCACGAGTGCGCATCGCAGAAGCCCCAGAACGTGACCCCCGTGAAGGCGGGCTGCGCGAGCGCTGCCGCCAGAGTGTCGTGGAAGACGGCGGCGGCGGCGGCGTCACGCTGCGCTAGCCCCAACCCTACTTGCTCGAGGCCCGCGGCGCGCACGTCCATCTCGGAGATGTTGACGCCGAGGCCCAGGTCTCCGAAGCGCGCGATGTTGCGCGCGACGGAGTGGGGGGTGGGCACGCGTCGCTGCCCCGTCCCTGCTGCATCGAAGTGCGCCTGCAGCCCCACCTCGTGCAGGGGAACGCCCCGCGCTAGCAGGTCGCGCGAGAGGGCAAAGAGCGCGTCGGCTTTGGCGCTGCGCCCGCGTGGCAGCCCCGCCCCCTCCCCCTTGTTCTCGTTGAGTATGAGAACCGCGTTAGGGTCGGTGTGGTGCGCGACCCTGAAGCAGTCGTCGATGTAGGCGGGGCCCAGCTTGCGCAGGAAGGGGGTGTCCGCGAGGCGCCCCGTGGCGTCGGGGTGCAGGGGCTCGTTCACTACGTCCCAGGCGTAGACCTTGAAGGGGGAGGGGGGGGGGGGGGGGGCACACGGACCGGGAAATAAGTGCAGATGATGATGCCAGCAGTATGATCTATCGACCACGTCCCAGGCGTAGACTTTGGGGGGGGGGTACACGGACCGAAAATCGGTGTGGGTGCCGATGCGAGATGTGTTGTTGGGCAATGGGTGCTTGCAAGTGCGGGCAGCTTGCGTGTCATGCCAGTGGTAGTAACTTGGAAAAAAAACTGTGAGTGAGTGGAGATAAGGTGTACAGACCGGAATTGTTGCGGGTGCTGGCGCCAGCCGTGTGCTTGAGGTGAAATGATGGGCACTACTAGGCGTTGGGCCAGGCGATAGGTGTATGATGCAGCCGGCACTTCAACATGTGGCAATGTATATGTGGCATGGATATGCACATGGTCATTTGCCCAAATCTTGTCAGTCCGAAGGTGAAGATGGAGGCATCTACGTGACTGGCGGCCATGGAAGGTCGTAACCCTAACCTAACCCTAAACCCGTCAGATGCCGCTCACTGCATTCAACCAGGAGTATGGGATAAGTACCCAAACGGCTGTGATGCGTAACGTCTTGTGCAGTTGCTGCACCACTATATATAGAGCTGCAGCAACAGTCCACAATGGCAGAACTGGTTTCTTCAGTATTTGGCCATTGTGTTGTCAGTGTTGTGTCAATGCATACAAGTAACCTATTCCTTGCAAAAACTTCCTTGCACTTCAGTATGCTCTGGCTGCAAGGCCCATTCTCTCTTGAACACCATGTGCCGGGCTGCCCGGTTGTGTAGCACTTAGGGTTAGGGTTCAACATCGCGCATCGTCCCACAAAACTGCCTGCCGAGACAAACTGTGCAACAAGGCAGCAGGTAGCGCTAGGACTAGGGCAAGTGCTTGCACCAATACCCATGCATACCTTGCCGAGGCAGTGATTCATGGTGGTCTTGATGTGCTCAAACACCGCCTCCCGCAACCGCGCCTGCGGTGCCTCCTCAATCCACTTTGGGCTTGTGACGTGCCACACCAGGGTGTGCCCCTTGACCTTATTGCCGCCCCGTCGCGCCCAGTCTACGATGCGGTCTGACTGCGTGAAGTCGTAGACTTCGGTGCCGTCGGCGCGCTTTGCGAGCAGCGGCTCCCACTGCGCACGGTGATGAGCAGCATGCAACAGGGTGGGTGGGTGTATGTGTGTGTGAGAGAGAGGGTCGGGACTAACAGCACGCAACAGGCTGTGTGTGTGTGTGTGTGTGTGTATGTGTGTGTGAGAGAGAGAGGGAGAGAGGGTTGGGATTAGGGTTAGGGCTAGCTCCCACTGCACACAGTGGTGAGGAGGAACAGAGAGGTAGGAGCTCGTGAATAAAGCTGTGCTGCACCTGTTTGTTTGTCTTGCTTTGCAAAGGTACTAATGCCAATACTAATGCCAACTGTAGCAGAGAGGTACAGGTAGGTGATTCAGGAGCGAGGAGCAACAGAGAGGTAGGAGCTGGTGAACTGAGCTGTGTTAGAACTAGCTGTTGTGTTGCGTTGCAAATAGACCAGTGCCGACTGTGGAAGAAAGGTTCAGGTAGGTGATTATTCAACATCTTCCAGTGTGTAGCATGTGTGAGAGCGCCAGTGTCGCCAATGTAAGCGGCTTGGCTGCGATACAAGAGGGTGTGGTGCAAATGCATCTGTGTCTGTGTGCTGCTGCATTGAATCGAAGCTGCAAATACAGCGTGCACTTACAGAACTGGAAAACACCATCGTGATCAGGCCATGTGCTGCCTACTCGTCAGCTGCCTTCTCACACAGTGCAGTATTTCAAAGTGTTCCCTGACAGGCATGTGGCAAAGTGCACATGCTGTTGAAGTTTAAAATGTTAGTGAACGCCAAGGCTGCAGCTGCTGGAAGGAAGCAGCAGATGCTGAATGTGAAGCTTACTATGCCCCTGTTGGCAAACTCTATGTATACTTGTTCAGATCCGTGAACCCTACAGGCGGTTGGCAAGAATCACCTCGAGCGTTTGATCGCTGACTCGCACACAGAGAACCAGAGTCGCTGCATGTGCTGAGCTCGAGGCTCAATAACGTACCTTGTGATGGTGTTCACAGACTACGTGGTCGAAGTGCTCGTTGGCAACAGCTTCATATTTCAGATCATCAAGCAGATGAGGCATGATCGCAGTTCCCACATGGAGCTGGCGCCGCCTCCCCCTGTTCGCGTCAGCCACGAGTGATTGCAGGCTCCGGGTGCCATCTTCACTGCTGACATCAGAGGCATCGTCGCACATGGCAAACAGGCACTGCACCAGCATTTGAAGTAGGCGAGTCTCTTACTTCAATTTTCCTGCGATGTCTGGAGCTCTGCCAATGAGCTGTTGCAACATGGTGAGTCGGCACGCCTGTTCATGGCGGCGGCCCACGTTGCTGCTCGTGGCGATGTCCATGCTGACGTTGGCGGCTGGCTTTCAAGTACCAGCACCGAGTCATGTTCACAGTGCCTCGTTAGCAGCCCAAACCAAACAGGACAGCAGCGACACGGTGTCAGACTACGCGGGCACAGGCGGCATTGCGAAGGGTATCGTGTCTGGCCTCACGAATGCCTTCAATGCCATATCCCCAGCTAAAGAGGAGGAAGTGGTCGTGAAAGCAGGGAAGCTCTCACCAAGACAGCTGTTCACCGGCATCAAGGAGGACTTCGTGGATAAGCGATACCTATGGACAGGACTGATTGACGACAACCTGTACTCCGAGGACTGCCTATTCACCGACCCTACGTTGTCGTTCAGAGGTGAGTATGCCACACACGAACAGGCCATTTCTTCGTCTGTCCTGAAGTTAGTCCAGGCAGCCAGTGTCATCTGATCATCAGCCATTTGCTGTGATGAGAACCGCAACATGATACTGTGAGCTGTTGTCAGGCAAGCGGTGCGCCAGGTTTTTGCCGTATTGGAAACGGCAGCAAAGTATACTTATCTGACCTATTGTATCCCAAGGTTGTCGTACACCGCCTAGTAGCTTGTATAGATCAGTCCTGATTTCATTGTCAGCTGTTAGCCTACTGAATTCAATGGGGTCGTCACAACTGCATGCTCAGAGTCGTCTTTACGACTCCGCTCAGACTCCACTCCGGCCAGAGTCGCTGTTGGAGTCACACGATGATTGCACAGCCCTCAAGAGCGGAGACGAAGCCGTTAAAGCGCACAGATCACCACCACTCTGCGGAGCGAAGTTGCAGTCACATTTTGTGATAAGCCATAAAATCATGCAGCTCGTGTCGTCACCACTCTCACCTGAGCACTGACACGTGTCTCTCCTTCTTCTTTCACACAGGGCTCAGCACATGGAAGAAAAATGTGGGCAGCCTGCGGCCACTGGTGAATGCTCTGGTGCCGGAGTTTGGCGTGGACCTGCTGTCCTGCGAACTCAACGAGGTACGCTTTGTAACTGATGTAACTGTAGCACTCTCTGGGCGGTTGCCTTTATGTATACTTTGATATTTATTTCTGTTGTAATTGTAGCATTTGCGGGTCTGGCTACTTTTCTTCAATCTTACCGGGACAATTGTGAACGGTTGTCACAGCTCATGCTTGCAAGGGCAACTCAGCGGCCACTGATGCTGTGCTGTTGTGTGATATCCTCTGGAGTCTATGGCTCAACCTAGTATTGCAGGCCAAAGCTGGCAGCTGCAGTGGATATTTGGCGCTAATCTCTGTGTCGGATCCCGTATCATGTACTGCAAGTAGGTAGTGTTGTCAATCGCGGCATGACCTTTGCAGAGACAGTGAGACAGATTTGAGACCTGCGCAGCTCTGGTACTTGAAACTCATGGTTCGGCGAGATGCCGACGATACAGAAAAGAGGGCTTAAAGGTAGTGGATGTGCGCGGCGACCAGTTCTTCAACTTCCATTTGAGGTTTGCTGCTGCTGTCCACTGTATTGTAGACTGTGTATTACTGTGAACTGTGCCATGGAGTCATACATGCATGCCCTCACACCCATTGCCCGTCTCAGAGTACGCCCGTGAACGACATGCGCCTCGCAGAAGGAAAAGCTGGCGCGTGTGGGGCTACTCACCATGTACATATTTGGGGGTGCAAATACGTCAAACATTGTGTCTCATATTTGACTGCGCCCTCCATGTTGTGGTCTTAACATTCGCCTGCGCTCGCACGCGAGGTCCGCAGAAGGAGAAGTGCGTACGCTCGCACTGACACTGTGGGGCTGCTCACCATTTACACACCTGCAACTGCGAATACGTCAAACATATTATATCACGTATGACGGCACCCTTGTTGTTGTGGTCACAACATTCGCCACCGCTCGCACGCGCGCGCTGCAGAAGGAAAAGTGCGTGCGCGCGCGCTGGCGCATGTGGGGCTACATCAAGCTCCCATGGCAGCCGGCGGTGGACGTCATAGGGCGTACTCGTTTCACCTATGACCCCGCAGAGGGCAACCGCGTCGTGGACTACTTTGAGACGTGGGAGCTGCCCGCAGGAGAGGCGCTCATGCAGCTGGTCACGCCGGGCAAGCGGCGCCAGCAATGATGGTGATGATGCTCAGCTAGTGGCGATGATGCTCGGCAAGAAGCGCCAGCAACAGTGGCGCTGATGATGCGCTTGTGGCAGAGGGCAAGCGGCATCAGCGATGCTGGTTATGATCTGCTGGTCATGTTGGGCAAGCGGCCAGCAGTGGTATTTATGATCAATGCCGGGCAGGCGGTGCCAGCGATGGTGGTGCTGACCAGCTGGTCAACGCCGGGGCAAGAGGCGCCAGATTTTGACATTAGCAAGAGGGCGCATGGGCTGTGTACTGCGTGTGGCCACAACACCCCCATGTTTTTGATACGTCCTTGGCAGATTTTGACACAATTTACATGTAGTGCACCTGACAGGACGATCACACAGCGGGCAATTACACGGTCGAGCCTTGCAAATACCATCCCCAATTATCTACGGGAACTGCGCTTTTGACGATGTTGCAAGCGCACCGAGCGCTGCTGCTTGCGCGCCTGCCTGCCATGCAATGCGCTATGTGTGCCTGTGCGGGAATCACTAATATCATCATCGCCGTCTGCATGTATGCTACGTGCCCTCGCTTCGCCCATCATGTAGGCGAGCGTTGCCACGCTGTTGGAGTCGCTGTCTTCCTCCGCATGTGCTGTGTGCTGAGTGCCTCGTACCTGCACGTCATCATGACTATTGTCGACAACACGAGCGGTTTCGGTGGTGGAAACGGCGGGTACTGCTGCGGCGGCAGTCACAGGTGCCTGTGCCTGCACACTGGCGGCAACATTGTCCTTTCTTCGCGTTTTCTGCACGGACGCACTGCGCAACGGCGGCATGCTTGCAGGCGTGCTGCAGCTATAGAGGCTGGTGAGCTCACTACTGCCAAAAGCGGACAGCCCGAGCGGATCCATCGCTGCTGCCGCCTCGCCCAGTAACACCACACTTTCACCCCCACCATCCCCTTGCAGCAGCGACAGCACTTGCTCATCGCCATCGCCGCCGCCAACTTCAACTTCAAGGCCACCATCTTCCGCTTGCCGCTGACCCCATGGCGTGCAGTCATCACCCCCATCTTGAGACGTTGGCTGCTCGCGTACTGGCACACCCATCTCTGCCTCGTCTCGAGCCACCAGCCATGTTGTTGGCAGACGGCCCAACAGATCAGCGCAGTGCTCAGCACACGGCGCGCTGTCGCCGAGCGCGCTGACTGCACTGACGCGGTAGACGACTGTCGCGCCATGCTGAGCGATGGCTTTAAGTTGAAGTTGAGTCATTGTGGACAGCGGAGCGTCCACGCAGTGCGGCACGGGCACGGTGCGCAGCTGCTGCCACTTGTCGCCGCCGATGCGCCTGCGTGGAGTGTGGTCGCAGAAGTTTAGTTGCAGCTTTGCTCGTGTGAGTACATAGTGAGTGAAGCAAGGTGTGGTTGTTGTACGCAGATAAACCTGAATGGCGGACACCTGTGGCGAGCCGTGCACTGAGTGGCAGAACGTGCCAGGCGATGACACTTAACCTGAGTGATGGTGCTGGATGGGCGGTCTGCATTAGCTGACAATGCGGCAAGGATTCATCCAACATTTTATATGCCAGCAGTCGACACATGTGGTCTGATACTGTACAGCCACAGCACCCCCTGAAACTGCGCTGCTGTCTTAACATGTGTAAAAAGTGCACCAACTCTGCACGGCCAGCGCATCTCTGCAAGGCAGCATTTGCCAGCAAACCCAAAATGTGCCGGTGCCATGCGCCAAGTCAATACCTTCAAATACTGTGAAGGACACTCTACCCTCAACTTCAACTTCAAGTTCAACTGCACAAACGCGACCCACCTGTCCACCCGATACGAGACAGCGTGCGGCCCGTTGGCGCAGCTCGGACTCCACCTTAGCGAGAATAAATAAAAAGTATACACACCCTTAACTTCAACTTTGTTCGTGGTCAACTTAACAAGCGCCACTCACCTGTCCACCCTATACGACACAGCATGCGGCCCGTTGGCGCAGCTGGGAGTCCAACTCAGCGACACCAGCGGATGGGGCCTCCACAGCGCGTGTGTCGACGCAAGCGTCATATGCTTAGGGTCAACTTCAACTTGATGCATAGTAAAATTCACAAACGCCACTCACCTGTCCACCCTGTACGAGACGGCGTGCGGCCCGTTGGCGCAGCTGGGACGCCACCGCAGTGACACCAGCGGATGTGGCCTCCCCAGCGCGTGTGTCGACGCAATCGTCTTACAATCCTGTGCCTGCGCCACTGGCACGCCGCCGGAGTAGGGCGTATGTATGTATGTATGAAGGTGGTGCTTTGGTGACACAGCGAGGGCGCCCGTGTTTGCGGATGTTGCGCTGTTGTGGACTGTGTGTTTTGAACTGGTGGATGTTGTGCTGTTATGGACTGTGTGTTTCGGACTGGTGGGAATAGCTGGTGCCAGGGACGATGATGCTACCACGGTGAGGTGCAGTCCCGAGGGCACATCCGGCACTGCAGAGACACGAGCCGAAAGAGAGAGGGGGCGTTTGATGAATATTGACAGCACATTCCATGGGTGGTTGATGTATACATTCATGTGCAATTCAGATGTGGCAACTGGCAACTCGTCTGTGAATCATGTAGGGTTGTTGGAATCGTGAATTTTTGGAAATTCAAGTCGTAAATCGTAATCGTAACGTAACGTACCGTAATCGTAAGCCGTAAAAATGCTGCTAATTGTAAATCTTAATCGTAACATAAGTATGCCGTAATCGTAAATAGTAAAAGCCGTAAATGTCGTAAATGAGCTCAAAAATGAGGTTTTTTGTAATATGTGCACCCCCCGACCTCAACTCAGATATGGTTCACACATCAGGATCAATGTAACATGGTGAAGGACAATTATTATGTCTATTGCTTCAGAGCAGTACAGAGAGACCACCGTGAACATGTGCTGGCGAAGCCCTGAGCTCAATCTGGGCCTGTCATGCGGTCGTTTGGGGTACCCCAGCATCGTTCTTGCCGGAGTGACAGTAAGAAGTGTTAGCCGTAGTGTTTGCATCTAGCAGCCGCCTTCCTTTTGCAAGCTCGCCCGCACCAAGTCCCGCTCTGCTTTTGCGGTGTAAGCTTAAGCGTTGTGCGCTTACATGCACATCAGCAAGTACTTGTTCCGCAACGCAAAGAAGCTCGTCGGCGCACGCTGTCCAACAGCGTTGCACCTTCATTGCATCATCGCCACCAGTCACATGCAGCACTGCACCTGCACTCTCTTTCTCTCCCCGCACAACTTCACTTCAACCTGATTTTTGAGGGTGCGTGTGCAGAGAAAAAAACGAGAAACACGCTAGACTAGCAGGCTACTACCTACTACATATATACAGTATATGCCGCAAGTTACGGCGCCGGCACCGTAACTTAATGGAACCGTAACTTACGGTCTTACGATATGCGTTCTGATTTACGGCATACGTTACGCGTAACTTCACGATTTTTTTTTTTTTTAGATTGCAACCCTTAGAATCATGCGACAATTTCCCATTGTGTCTGTTGCCAGATGTGACAGTTGTGCGCACACAATTGAAGTTAGAAATGGCTAACCCTAAGCTCAGGCAAGTAGCCCTCAGCTGGCCCTAGATGCTGACATGCGAGAGCGCTGGAAGCGAGCCCTCACCTAACATTAACCCTAGTAGGCCTAATATCACCCTTACTGACCCTAACCCCTGTCTGCCACTACAGCATCAATAGAACAGACAATGATTACTCTACGGGTCATCGAGATTCCTTGTCAAGTGCTATCGCAGGTAACGTAAGCCAGCACCTGCTCAATTTAGTGCCAGGGCAGCACGCTTGTCATCTGGCCTCATCACCGGTGTTTGCAGATGCAGTGCCGCTCACAAACGGTGATCTACCACTGCAGCGTGACAAAAACTGCGACCCCATAACTGGCTATGGCACCGCGCGACTTAACCATTGCACACGCACGCGTCTTAAACTTTGACAGCACATGCATGTTTGATGAGCAATGCTGTTGTTGCAGTGAGTAAACCTTCCGTAGAGCCTATCGTCTGATTCCCGCATGTTCACCACTTCAGGTCACACGGGCATACCTCAAGTCTGACTTCAAGTATGACGATGCACTGCACACCGCCGCCTTGTGCCCACGCCGAGGGCGACCCTGCACAGTTTAATCATGCACAATTCACCATGGAAACAACGTTGGTGCTCACCATCTGGCTGCGTAGCAGCGAAAGCCACAGGCACAGCAGTCGCTGCCTGCTGCTGATCATCATTACTGTCGCCCTCCACGCTGCTGCCGCTGCTGCTGCTTGCGTCTTCGCGCTCCTCCGGGTGCTCTCGCCCCACCCGCACCCCCTCGGCATCGCACCCGACACATGTTATGGCTCTGTCCAACAACTGAACGTCTGCAGCCGCTGCCTCCTCCCTGGCCGCCGCGAGCGCCACCGCCAGACGCCGCCGTACTTGTAGCGCAGCACCAATGGTCAGTGCGTACTGCGTCGCCGGTCGAAGATCGTCGATCACCACAGTGCTCAGCAGCGTGCAGCACTGCGCAGCACAGCCAGCGGCGGCGGCGCTGTCGTCAGTGGCTGTGGGGCTTTCAGCGAGCCCAATTTTCAGGGTGATGAGTAGGGGCGGGGCCGGGGCTGAGCGCTGGGGCTGGGGTTCAATGGCAGCGCTCAGCGTGAATCTGTTGAACTTGTTGCATAAGTTGAAGTTATTCTGCTGGCGATCGCATTGCTGCTGCTGCTGCTGCTGCTGCTGCTGGTGTTGGTGCTGCTGCCGCCGCTGCTGCCGCTGCTGCTGGTGCTGCTGCCGCGCGCGGAACAGCTTTTGAGCGATACGGATGGCGGTGACCAGCACCGGCGGCAGCTGCAGCTGCAGCTCTCTCGCTCCGCTGACAGCCACATGCGGTACCAGCAGCTGGTGGCATGCTTCAGCTGCCAACGCCTTCTGCAGCAGCTGCTCAGCAGCGAGCGCCTCGGTGCGAGCGGTTTCGGCGGTTTCGCGCTCGCGGCGCCTGCGCGACAGCTCTGCCCTCGCATACCTGTCGGCTTGCTGTGCGGCGGCGCGGTCATCGGCATCACCAGCGGCATTGGGATGGTGTCTCTGTCAGCAAAAAAGCATTTGCAGGTAGGTGCAGCACACTGATCTAAACCCTATCTTATCACTAGTAGTCACAGCCCTAGGATGAGGGTTAGTGCAGTGCGTTCCGTGCTACGGCAGCGCGCTCAGTGGCAGTTCAATGCATAGGTTTGAAATTTGCCGTAGACGTCCTTGCAGCGTGGCTCAAAGTAACATACTCCAGGATACGCATACATACCCATTACCCTACTCCTAACCCTAACCCTACGGACACGCATACATAACCATTGCATTGCAGTGGCAGAGTGCGACTACACACCCCTGCATATCATTCACACATCTTCCACACCGTGCCCCAAAACAGGTGCTGGAAGCACCAGTCCAGGTGCAAGACGACACACCAAATCCGCGGTCTACAAACGCACCTGCCAGATTCTCGCAACCGCTCTTCTGACATAGGCCCCGCGGTACAGCGCTTGAACTCGCGCCGCCGCCCATGCTCTGCCTTGCACCGCTTGCGCCTTCAAGTCAAGGAAGCCGCCCGCGAGCACCGTTGCAAGGGCGTGAACTCTCGCATCGTCGGGTTTTGTGACAACGCTCAGGGCTCTCCCTGCGCCGCCTGGGCGTTACAGACACGGAATGGCTTCAGTGAATATGGACTGTGATAGTTGGTGTTTGTCACAACGCAGAAACAGGTCTGCCTGTTACAAGAAGTGCGCACAGTTGAAGCATTAAGACTGGCGGTATCGCCTGCTGCCGTAGGCGTTGTGCCGGCTTTCATCACCAGGTGTTGGTGCGCTGCATCATTGCTCGCAAATCTGTGGTAAAAGCTTGGAACTATAAGTAGTTTGACACACAATTCAACATGACACACAGCTACTGCGGCAAGCGACAACGATCAGAAGTGCATCAGCAGCGGTGACCTCCTGCAGCATCCAGTGAAACGATCTCCGCATTGCAAAGTACAGCAGGTGGAGGTGCAGTCACAACCACTCTAATAGAGGTAGGTTGCAAGAAAAACTTCAAAATGCACACAGAACATCTTGCGCTTCCAAAAGCCGCTGCTCGACCACAAATCGCACACACGCACGCAGCAGAACCCGCACCTGACTCTCATTACAATATGAGTACTTACCTCGGGCCGGCAGCGCGACCGCCGCCGCAGCCGACACGAGCGCCGCCACCAACGCTGCCTGCTGCTCGCTGCTGCGTGCGCGCGCCGACAGCAGCTCAGTCGCCACCAGCTCATGCAGCAGCGCAGCGGCGGCGTTTGTGTCGATTGCGTCAAGAGCGGGCGCGGCACGCAGGCGCCGTGCAAGCTGCTCTCTGCCCGCGGAGACGGCGGACGTCACGGCGGCCTGTAACAGACGGCCTGTCACCTGAGGGGTACGGACAGCGTCGCCGAAAGTAAGTGTACATAGGTGGGGGCTGCGCTTAATGGTTCTAAGCTGGCGTAGGTGCTGTGCGCCGAACTCCATGCAGCACACAGGCATGACAGCTCAGCAAACCATCACATTAGCAAAGCGTTCCGGACTTCAACTGTTTGTCGTGGCAGTACAGGTGCTTGAGCTGTTGCGCTGAATTCGAGCACGCTGACAAGGCGCACAGCCACATCTGGCAACAGCAGCGTTGCAGGCTCTAGCTCCACAGGCGTCCTAACAACAACTGAACCCAGAGTGCAGGCGAAGAGCTGCTGCGTGCATACACACTTTTGCCAACTCTGCCTCGTCATCGTCTCCCAGCGCATCTTCACCAAACTTCACCTTGTTGTCGCACAGCGCATCACCCAGCATCCTCGGTACATCAGCCCGCCGCGCTGCTGCCGGTCCATGCGGCGCCGGCGTGCCCTCGGCACCCTTGACAGCGTCCGCCGACGGAACATCGGCTCTGAGCACTGCTGCTGCTGCTGCCTGTGTGTCCACGGCTGAGCCGCGCTGCACTGCACGCACTGCTGCGCTCGTCTCATCCGCATGCCAATGATCTTGCACACAGCCGCTGTGGCGGGTGCACGCCGCGAGGCACCTCGCGAGGGGCGCGTCGGGGCCCCCAACTTCAACTTCAACTGGTTGACTCTCCTCGCCGAGCACGGACCCCCCCTCTTCTTCTCCATCCGTGTCCCCCGCATCGCTCTCGGGCCCGGCACCCCCCACTTCATGAGCGCTCAACCGTCCCCCCCCACAAATGCCGCTCTCTTCTGCATGTTCACCCCTGTCATCAGCCGGCGGCGGCGACGGCGCAGCGGCGACCAACTTCAACTTTGCCGCCCTGAGCGCCCCCTGCGCCAGCGCCCCCCGCACGACCCCCTTGGCCCAGCGCGCCACCTCCCACGCCTGCCAGTGGTGGAGCGCTGCTGCGAAGATGAGCTGCCGCCGCGCGGCGCATGCGTCCGCTGCCGCCACCGCCGCTGCTGCGCGCCGCTCGAGGCGCGCGCGCTCCGCTGCCGGCAGCGCCGCGAAGGCGGCCTTATCCATGTAGACCTGCAGCAACAGCAGCGGCGCCGGATATGCAGATTGGATGTTGAACTGAATGAATGTTGAACTGATGCCGGTGACGATCAAGAGGTGGGGCGCTGCGGCGCTGGCGGTGATGGCGCTGCGAGAGCGCGGCCGTGTTTGTGTTGATGTGTAGTAAAGTCGCCGCAAGGCACACTGAGAGCACTGCACTGCAGACTTGGTAACTGTGCAGGCGAGCATGGCGGAGTATTCTGATGCATGCAGCTCTTCGGAACCATATAACCGGACCCTAATGACTCACGAGGGCTTCCAGATCCTCCGATTGCAAATCACTGTCTCTCTGGACACCACACTACATGACTTGATCAGCCTGTATACCTACGCGAATATATTCACTCGTGACTGAATTCATTCGTGAATGAATCCACCTGCGAATGAGCGAAGTCATGCATACCTACCTTGGCACGTGAGCGCGCGGCCGCCACGCCCATCGCGACGCGCAGCGCCCGAATGCGCTCAGCTTCACGCTCCTCCTCCTCCTTCTCCGCTGCTGCTGCCACTGCCGCCATCGTCCCATCCGCACGAACCCCTTCCCTCCACTGGCGTTCGCGCTCCTGCGCAAGCCTTTCATGAGCATCTGCGGCTGCAGTTTCAGGGGTTTCAGAGGGGGTTTAGATTAGGGTACGGTGGAGGTTTGGGTTGAGGCTAGCATGGTCGTGAGTGTCATTGCACAGCTGGTTATCGTTCGGCTCACTTTCCATCAGAGTCACACAGTGTGCACACGCGCATAACGACGACTGTACAAGATCGTCTATTCCGTCTGTTGCAATGATGATCAGCGCGAGCGCGCTCGCTCAGGTGCTTTCGCACATGGCAGGGATGAGAGTTCAGCA
Organism: Tribonema minus; assembly: GCA_017506865.1. NCBI lineage: Eukaryota > Xanthophyceae > Tribonematales > Tribonemataceae > Tribonema > Tribonema minus. Next base: position 712,012 of record JAFCMP010000511.1, read on the forward strand.
GGCAACGCACTTGCTGACAGCCACTGAGCCTCACTTTGCCCCACAGAAGATTCCAACACATATGCCTGCACGCGCTACTCTGCACCAGCGAGTGATCACTTTGCTGGAGCAAGATGGAAATTGCAACCGGTGCGTGCTGGCCATCATTACACGCCGGCACTTGCAGCCATTCCATGCTGTGTCTTGACTGATTTTAGTATGGAGTGTCACCAGCAAACTGCACGTAACCGCTGCGACCGCCAGCGTTCAACGGCAGCACCTCAAAAGAAGAAGTATGTAGAGCTTGTCACCTACATAGAGCTCTACGATCTTTCGATTCGTCCCCACGTAGAGCTGGGCAACTACGATCTGGGCTGCTTCGAGCCCTAATACAACGCACTACTTCATGTACTTGAAGTATATATAGGGCGCCATGGCTCACTTGCTGCGAGCTCTGCCACAGCGTCCGCGAGGTGCGCCACCGTCGGCTGCAGTCTTGGGTCCCGCACGAGCGTCAGCGCCAGCACGCGCCGCACGCAGTCCCCGTACTTGAAGTACGGCCCCACGGGAACACTCCTGAGAACGGCGCTTAGAGGAACGGTCCAGATCGGCGTCGGTCCCAGCGGCGCGCCCGTGGCCAGCTCATACACCAGCGTGCCGAGCCCCCACAGCGCGCGCGCGAGTCCTGCATCGACGCCGCCGTTCTGCTGCTGTTGGAGTTGAAGTTGCACAGCGAAGGGTGACGCGCCGTAGCTCGCCGCGGCCTCCTGCGGCAGGGGCGCGGCGGCGACGTGGAGCCCCAGTTTCAGGTCCAGCGACGCCGCGTCGCTCGCGCGCACGGCGGCGGCGGCACCGGCAGCACCAGCGACAGTGGTGGCCGTCAGCGCGCGCGGGTAGAGGTAGGCCGTGTGGCTGCACAGCAGCGGCTGCTGTGCGGGGCCCTCAGTGCTCAGCAGCTGGCGCGACTGCAGCTGCCGCACGCCGGCGATGGCCTGTCTTGTCCAGCGCAGCAGGTCGGCCTGGCGCGGCAGCGCGCGCGCCGCCGCCAGCGCCGCCATGTACTGGTGCAGGGTTCCCACGCCCGGCCAGCGGAACAGCGCGCCAACTTCAACATCCCAGGGGGCAGGGTCGAGTGGTGCTGCGGTGTCATTGGCCTCTGTGTGAATGGCCTCGTGGTGCTGCTGCTGCTGCTGCTGCTGCTGCTGCTGCTGCACCTCTTCCATTTGCTGGTGCTGCTGGTGCTGCTGTTGAGCACGCGCGGCGTTGGCAATGACGTAGAAAGCGCAGGCCTGGACAGTGCAGTCGCAGACTGGTGGTAGTGCCTGGCGGTCAGCAGCGTCTCGCTCTTCGCTTGTGATGCCCTGCTCAGTGCCCGCCGCAGCGGCCTTGATGAGCCGCAATGCCGCACGAACGGAGTGTTTGTTGCTGAGGCCGCACCATCGCCGCAGCGCATAAGCCTCGTGGCCGTGCCCAACCCTCGTTATCCGCCTTGCTAGAAGCAGTGGCTCGGACCACGGTCCACAGTCAAGCTCATTGCCGCATTGTTCGCATTGCACGGCAGCGGATACTGAGGGCCAGAAGGCCTGCACATGGCACACACACACACTGGTAGACTCAGCAATTGGAAACTTCAAGTTCGTCTTATGCAGCCTGACGGACACGCGCAGAATGTGTCCATGTGGTCTGCCGCGATGATTCACACAATAGTATTATAAATGCATCTGCGTGCTGCACACTGCCGCATAAGCAGAACTGCTCTGTATTGCGTGTTTGTTTTATTCACCAGCACAGTGCATCATGGTGGATCTTGCGCAGCCACTACTGACAATGTCGAATGGACCTAGTCAGCCATGGTGCACACGCAACAATGACGTCAGGTGTCTGGCGACTTTCAGGGAGGCAACCGCAGCAGCTCACCGGTGCGTGCGCTTTCAGAAGCTGGAGATCCTCCTCGCTTAAGGTCGTTACCTCCTGCACACGGACCCGCATGTTTGGCCAGGCAGACCCCAGCATGCTGTGCACAAGAGCATCGATGGCATCCACATGCTGAGCCATGTTCTCCTTCCAGCGTTGTCACATACATCCCTCAGGTAGGGGGCAAAACTGTTTCAAAAAGTGTAACCGAACTGAATGAAATGCCATGCTCATTGCACATTGCATGGTGGGCATGGTGGGCTTGGTGGGCATAGTGGGCTTGGTGGACATGGTGCACAGTCAGCTCACCATCTATTGAGTGATATGGTTGGGCTGTAGAAGCAGTGGAAGACAGTAGTGATGAGCAACAGTAGAACGGCAGATGCAGACTCCACTGCAGTCGGCGATGCTGCCGGTTCAGGCAACATTCAGAGCAGCAGCGAAGTTAACAATGGTGGTGTGAGATCGCCAGCACAGGAGCAGACGGACGGAAGCTCTGTCGGCATGTCGTGGACAGCTATGCTCACCTGTGGCATCAAAGGCGAATTCAACGGCACCCTGCACACATTTGCGGCAGGGCCTCAAGCGCCAGAGGCAGATGGCGCAGCCGTGGGATTCGACCGATGGGCGAGGGTCAGGGAGCAGGGCGAAGATATTGAGACTGCAGAGGTGCTGAGGCAAAGAGCAAGCAGGGTGGCAGCCAAGTCGGCGCTGCTTGGCGAGCCGTACATTGCTGAATTATCTGCTGCCCCATCTGATGACCACGGGACGCAATCGCAACCGGGTGCTTTTCCTGATGCTGCCGCGGCTGGCGATGAGGCCAGCTTTGCAGCCGCAGCTGAAGTTGAAGCAGAGACAGCTGCAGCGCTAATTCCAGTGGAGGTGGTAAGTTGCAGACAATGACGTTCCTAACGTGTATAGTCCATAGAGAATGCAAGCAGTGACAACGCAGGCAGCGCTAGTATTGTGCTTGCCACCTGTCATGCCGCATGAACGAGACCCAGAACTGAAGCCTTTCGAGTTAGAACAAGAGGTAGTCCAGGGGCCCACTGCAGTATCACTGCATGAAGCTACGTGCACGCGCTCCATGCACACCAAGCAGCATGGGATATGACTCCTGTTGTACAGTTGCAGTATTGAGAAAGAAAGACTACGCACAGTGCTGCTGCAGCAAAAGCCTGAGTAATGAGGGTAGCAACTGCGTGCATCATCAACATCGCGCATGGTGCACAGGCACAGTAGCCTGTGAGTAGGTGACAGCAGCCATTGCATTGACATTTCATACAATGGCGTCATTGCCTGCAGAAAATGGTGCCGACAGTGTCGGCCTTGCTTACCAGCTGCATTTATGCCTCACACGCAGAAGTCACAATAGGAATCAACAAGCGGGGATGACGCTGTTCATGAATTAAGAAACCCTTCAGCAAAGCGCAGCATGTTCTTTTCCGTTTTCCGCCACTACGTAATATACCATTTAATATCGTGGCTTGCTTTTATCAGCGCATAGTGGGCTTCAACGTGTTGCTGTTGCCCATTGACAAAACTAGCTATGGTGCAACAGCCTTGTACACCTCCACTGCAGGCTGCATGCCATCAGACCTTGCACTGGCTTATGCACCTGCCAGCAGTTCATAGTACCTAATGGCCACTGTCTGTCAGCGGCTGCTGAGCGATCCCTTGCAACTGTTGCTGCTGCTGCTGCTGTGGTGACTCTCTTTCACACGCAGCCCCTGGACGAGCACACCTTTGTGATCGATGAGGAGGACTGCCCAGCAACGTCACCTCTTGAAGTTGAATCACAAGCGGAGCACTGTCACGATGACCTTGGTCCCCTGCCGGCGCGCACTGAGAGCCGGCCTGCTAGCGGGCGGCAGACAAGGCGCCAGAGCGATGCGCAGCCAGTCAACACCGTGGAAACGGCGTTTCTCAGCCTCATGCGGCAGCTGGAGAGCACCATCACCAAGGCGTCAGAGGTGAGTGTTGTTGAAGTTTGGATGTTGAAGTGAACGTGCTTGCCAGGGTGTCAGCGTCGTGATTCATGAAAAGGGTCAGGGATGGGTACTATCGGGGCAGTAATGTCACCTTATGCAAACCATTCGCTCATCGAGGATGTTCCAGTTGTGAGTGAGGGTTTGATACTTCTGAAGCACCAGTTGTATCATTCCTATCTATTGCATAGTCAGGCAGACCCCCCCCCACCCCCCTGCCCTCCATGCATACCCCTCTACTCTCACCCCCTTGCCCTATCTCATCAGCTCGGTGCCTCTTACGCCCAACCCCCACGCTCAGGACCTGTCAGCGCAGCTGCGCGGCGGCTCGGACGACCTCGCCGCACGCGCCGCCGCCGCAGCCGCTGCCACCGCCACGGCGCTGCGCCGCCTGCACGCCGAGCGCGCGCGCGCCACGCGCACATGGCTCATACGCCATCGCGGCGGCTTCGACGATCGCGCAATCGAAGACTTCATCAGCGCTCAGGAGGCGGCGGAGGCGGCGCGGCGCGGCGCGGTGGCGGCGGCGTTCGAGGCGCAGTGCGGCGCGTGCGCGGCGGCGGGGGAGGCGCTGGCGGCGGCGGCGGCGGCGGCGTTCGACGCGCAGCTGGAGAGGGCGGCGGCGGAGTGCCGCGCGCACTTTGCGTGGGCGCGGCGGCAGCACCGCGGCCAGCTGGAGGTGGTGCGCCAGGCGAGCCGCGTGGAGCTCCAAGGTGGGGTGATGCTTTGGGGGGGGGTTGCTGTACAGTAGTGGGGGGGGCGGGGGGGGGCATGCTAGGCGCAGAGCTTCAGGGTAGAGAGGATGCTAGGGAAGGCGCGGGGAGACGGCGAAGCGTGTTTGTGTGTGTGCAAGTGCGTGTGCGCGTGCGTGTGCTAGTCATCGCGGCAATGATGGTGAAGGCCTCTGTACGGCAACACCACAATGCCTGCGCAGCTTCTCACGTCCATGAATGCAGGGGGGCGGCGCATCTCGAGCAGCACAGCAGCGCTGCGCCACTGTCAAAGGCGGTGCCGACAAGCACTCAACTTCAACTTCAATCTGTTCCCCAGAGACACTCCTGCTGGACAAGTTTTAAATGACTGCCGCAGGACGAGAAGCTTGGGCATGAAACACCCGATTTCAATGTACCGACTTCAACCTTCCCACTTGAACTTCTTCCACCCCGTCAGGGACGCTCCTGCTGGACAAGTGCCTGATTGCCGCAGGACAAAAAGCTCATGCGCTAGATAAAAACACCCAACTTCAAGTCACCAACTTCAACCTTCTCACTTGAACTTATTGTGCCCCGTCAGAGACGCTTTTGCTGGACAAGTGCCTCATGGCGGAGGCGTGGCTGCAGGACGAGAAGCGCGCGCACATGGATAAACAAACTTCAACTCACCAACTTCAACTCACCAACTTCAACCTTCCCACTTCAACTTCTATCATTCATCAGAGACGCTCCTGCTCGACAAGTGCCTGATGGCGGAGGCGCGGCTGCAGGACGAGAAGCGCGCGCGCAGGCGCGACACCGCCATCGCAGTGCGCCACGGCGAGGAGCTGGGCGCGCTGCGGCACCAGCTGGAGCGCGCGCAGCAGCAGCTCGAGATGGCCAACGTGCTCCGCGTGCGCGCAGGTGCGTGTAGGTTAGTGTTAGGGTTGGGGTTAGGGTTAGGGTTAGCCTGGAGATGGCCAACGTGCTGCGCGTGCGCGCAGGTGCGTGCTCTCAGCAAAAAGAAGCGACTATTGTGCGCGCAGCAGCAGCTGGAGATGGCCAACGTGCTACGCGTGCGCGCAGGTGCGCGCTCTCAACGACAAGAAGTGAATAAATTGTGCAGTGCTTGTGCAAGAGCAGCAACAGTCCTGACGCAAGGTGGGAACAGTACTGAACTGGTGCTGGACCAGTCCATGGTTGACTAGGACTGTGAATGTGGAACTCCCACTGTGATTAAATCTTTGCAATATCACTTCTTTGCAAACCCAGCCTGTCCTGGTTAAGTGCTGTTCTGCACTCCTGCATTGGGCCCGCCTTGGGGCTTTTAGTGCGTTGGGCCCACCTTGGGGTTTTTAGTGTGCCACATTGTTTACTGCCGTCAAGATACATACTCATTGCGCAATGATCTATCTTTCAGTCTCAGAAGCAATTCATGAATCGATAGTTGTCTCCCCGTACTGTGCTGCACTGCTGCACTGTGTAGGGCCAGCTCATGCAAATGTGCGCAGGCCAGAACTGTGCAGCTCCATTCCAATTCCCTCTGAAACCATGCCACCGTCAAGAGGCGCAATCCCAGCCGCTCACGGGGTATGCAGGTATGTCCATAGGCATACCTAGCTGCCGTGCAGCTCAAAACCCTTTTTTGAACCCCTACCGCAGACTCATTGTCCCGCCGTTCCAGCGCTGGCGCTTCAGAGACCACCTTGCACAAGCACGGCACCGTATTGTGCACCACCTCGTGTACATACCAACTTTAATCCCATGCTCCATAGCCCCCCCCCCCCCCCCCCCCCCCGCACCTGGTCCACCCATCAACTTCAACACCCCCCCCCCCTCCCCAAATATCACTTCACCCCCACCCCTCCCCCCTCTTCCCCTCTCGCTACGAGGCAGAGACCGCCGCCGCCGCCGCGACGCAGCAGGCCAAGGCGCTGGAGCAGTCTCTGCAGGCCGCCATGCAGGCGCACGCCGCTGCGGTGGCAGCCGCCAAGTCTGCCTCCGCCGCAGCAGGCAGCCGCGACAGCAGCATGGCAGCGCGGCAGTCGCTGCGGCGCGGCGTGGGGCTCGTGCGCGCCGGCGGCGGCGGCGGCGGCGCGCGCACCATGATCTGGCGCGCGCCCATAGAGGTCGCGCGAGGGGCGGCGGCGGCAGCGGCGCCAGGCGCAGCCCTTCTCTGCGGTGCGCCGCAGCAGCAGCAGCAGCAGCGGCAGACCGCTGGAGCCGCGCTGGCGGCGGCAGCGGCGGCGGGCCGCACGCTGCTGCCGGCGCCGAGCGCGAGCGCCGCGGGGGACGCTGCTGTCAAGCCGCTGAGCACTACTGCTGCTGCTGCTGCTGCCGCGAGTCCGGTGGGCCGTGGCGCTGCTGCTGCTGCTGCTGCTGCGACAAGTCCTGTGGGGCGCGGCGGCCGGGCCACGCTCATGCAGACGGCGGGCCTCTGGCAGCCCAGGGCGGCGCAGCAGCAGCTGCCGCCGCCGCGCGAAACGGCGGAGGAAGTGCCAGGCAGCGCTCAGGTCACAACTTCAAGTGGTGACGCTCAGCGATCGCCACCAGGGTCCGCTCGGGATGGCTGCGGCGGCGACAGCGCAGCGGCAGCGGCGGCGCGACCGACTCCGCTGCTGAGCGTTGCTGCGGGTCAGCAGACGCAGCAGCAGCAGCGCGCGCGCAGTACAGTGGCTATTGCAGGGTCGAGCGGCAGACGGGGAGCGCCGCTGGTGCCGCTGTCCCCTGGGGTGGGTACAACGTCAGGCGCTCGCCTTCAACTTCAACATGCAGAAGTTCAACAAGCGGCGACGCACGCCGCGGCGTCGCCGCCGGCTGCTGCTCAGCAGGAGTCAACGCCGCCGCTGCCACGCACGCAGTCCGTTACGCAGCCAGAGAGTTATCTCGCAAATGCGGCAGCGGCAGCGCCGGCAGCGACCGCACCTGCTGCCGCAGCCGCTGCCGCTGCCTCCAAGAGGCAGCGCGTCGCGCCCTCCGCGGCGGCGGCAGCGGCGATGCCAACGCGCCTAGAAGAGGGCGATGAATCTGACGAAGGGCCGGCAGAGGGGGGGCAGCACAGCAAGCGCAAGAGCACGTCACCCAAGCGAAAGTCAGCGGCGCCGGTGGCGGCGGCGGCGACGGCGACGGCGGCGGCTGCGGCGGCGGCGGCGGTGGCAGCACCCGCTGCTGCTGCTGCAGGCGCCGCGCCGATGGCGTGCTTGAGCTACATGCCGGATCTGGTGCTGCAGGTCGTGCAGCAGACCCTGCGGCATGGTGCTGAGGTGTGTATGTACATTGTATGTACATGTTTATGTATGTGAAGCATGTATGCATATACACATGTATGTATGTATTACAAGTATGTATGCATGTACTTGAAGCATGTACTTGAAGAATGTACATGTGTATCTTTGAAGTGCTTATGTATGCATGTATGTATGCATGTATGTGTGTGTATGTATGTATGTGTGTAGTGTTCATGTATGGCAACACTCAGGCAGCGTCTGCCTGACAGGCCCAGCAATGAGGGTCTGTGCATGTACATCATTTGTGATATGTGCAGCCCACTTTCGCCGCATTGTTAGGGAGGGCAGGGGCGGGCGGACGAATAGGGAAGAGCTGCTGAGCTGCGGGCCACGCTTGTGATGCAGGATGCCTGTGTTGCCAGAAAGAGAAGGGCTAGCAGTGATGGTGTAATGTCCTCTTGTGCTTGCTCGTATCTCGTTTATAATTCGTCTCCGTGATGCCGCTGCTGTAGTGTCAGCACGGCACCAGAGCGCCATCCGCTGACGTTGACAGCGTTGTGAAATGGGGGGCATGGAAGTTATAAAACCAACTGTTGAAGTCAACTGTTGAAGTTCACTCCACGTCGACTTGAGCTTCTGTGTTAATTTTGCACTGCCACACTGAAATCTTGCCTGCATTTGACAATCTACCGCACACTCTACCGCTACAGTACTGCCACACAGCACCACACAGCATACTTCACTTCATTTCAAATCTTGTTCAAACCGCTGGTGAACCCCTGACAGGACTTGAAGCATGGCGAAAGCTTCAACAGCGAGAACAGGAAGCGAGCTGGCAGCTCTCCAAAGGGGGAAGATGCCAGAAGGAGGGCAGACAACTCGCCTAAAGGTGCGTCCATTTACTTTCAGTGCCCACTGCTAACGGCTACTGTTGCTGTGTGACCAAACCCTTGTGTTGAAGACAACCCTACCTCCAGATGCAGACCTAGGGTTAGGGTTAGGCTAGGGTTAGGGTTAGGCTGCCTACGGTCACCTCAAAGACCGCAATTACAAGATCACAAGCAGAAACTAGCATCGCCCACATTACCTTCCATGAACACGAACGTGGTGTCCATGTCAGGATGAGCTCATGCAGACTCGCGCCAGGTGAAGAATAAAGGTGGGAAGCAAAGGCGTGCAGCATTCACAAAAGTTGTCCAGGTTCGTTCCTCATGTGAGTCACTCAATGATGATTCACACTCCCAAACTCGTAGTCCACTACTGACATGAGTGATTGTGTGCAGCAATGCGCTACAGCTCCCTTTCCAGGGCTATGGCTAGACCTCCTGCGCCAATCAGATTTGTAGGCGAGTTGTTGCTCCACACAGCAGTAGGCAGCGTGTATTTGCAGTGGTTCGCGGCCACTTTCTCAGGGTGATGGAAAGTGTTCAGATAGTGGCAATGCCTGATTGACCTCATGTAAGCATACATGCGCACAGCACAGCAGCCCACCAATGCGTTCAAACGTGCGCCCTGCACATGGCACATGTACGGCTGGGCAACAAGCATGAATGGGACATGAACGAGGGCAAGGTGACAGCAGGGAGCTCTTAATGAAGCTGTTCACAACGTACAAGAGGCAACCTTGAAACCAGAAACTTCATGCGAACTCGCAACCCCACTTCAACTGCTCAATACATTATTCTCCTGCGGGCCAGCATCAAATGAGTTGACAACCCCACTTCAACCGTTCAACTGTTGATCTCCTGCAGGCCAGCACCGGAGGCCTCATCACCTGAACCGCTCCGCCTCTGGCACGAGCGAACGGTCACTAGGCGGCAGCGACGGCAGCATCATGGCACTGGATCACGCGGGCGGGCGCGTGATGCAAGTCATGTACAAACTGTGGAAGCAAAAACACGCGCGGCTACAGGTGAGCAGGCGAAGAGTAAGTTCAACTTTGACTTCAACGCTTGCATGCCGTAGGGCCCTACTTGCGCACATGTTGAGCGGTGTGGCAGTCTAACCCAAAGTGCCCAACTCCCCACGCGCGTGTTCCATTGTGTTGTTCATTACTACGTTAGTTCCCCTCCTGTTCTGCGGGGGTGCCCCTGCATCTTGATTGGCCAGGTGCGAAGTGAGAAGGTGACAACTTCAACAAATGTGGACACATGTTTTGAATGAGGTCGTGCACCACCTCTTCACCCACAGTGCGCTCTTCACACCAAGACATCTGACCGCAAGGAGGGTTAGGGTTAGGGTTAGGGTTAGGGTTAGGGTTAGGGTGATGACGGCGGCCTGAACTTTGAACTGTGAACTGAATCGTCGCTGCGTTTGATGGAGTTCAATCACAGTTAGACGTGCTCAAGAGCAGCTAGATAATTAATGTCGCGGAGGGGAGGCGGAGCACACGCTTGCATTTACCCTGACCCTGACCCTGACCCTCATCCTAATCCTGAGCTTCAATGGTCGTTGAATTCAGCCAGCGCGACGCAACAGTTGCATGCACGCTGGTGGGACAAACCTCACCCTAACCCTAACCCCAACTCTGACTCTAACCCTAACCCTAACCCATAGGCACACATAACATGTGAGATGGCGGCGCACACATGACACTGCTCATCACCAGTGGCGATCCGCATACTGACCCACCATAACCCTAACCCTAACCCTATATATATACATAAATGCCTTTTGCCCTCTGCGCTATGTTACATGCTCGTTGCGCAGGCGATGCTTGACGAGGAGAGGGAGAAGCACGCCTCAATGCAGAAGCGCTTGAAGTCCTCGGAGACCATGGTGCTGGCGCTGGCGGGGAACACGCCTGTCCGTCCTACAAGCGCTGGGGCGCTGTCCGACTCGTTGAACAAGTCGAGTCGTCCACAAGTGAGTTGTGTGTGTGTTTTGGCAAACGCACTCGCACTTGGCTGTAGACTGCTGAAGCTCAAGTATTCTGAGATACATGTTGAAGTATGTGGATCTCCATGTCTAGTGTGCTGGCGGGGAACACGCCTGTGCGTCCTACAAGCGCTGGGGCGCTGTTTGACTCGCTGAACAAGTCGAATCGTCCACACGTGAGTCGTGTGTTCTGGCAGACGCGTGCGCACCTGGCTGTAGAGCCGTGAAGCTCCCAAAGTACATATGGAAGTACATGTTGAAGTACACGGGTCTGTGTAGTGCATGCAACGGCTGTCGACAGTCACGCTTGCGTACAAATCGGTACGATAGGTCTCTTTCCTTATAATGCGGGAAGAATGCACGTTTTCGGTAGTAGTCACTGCATTGTTGGAATCACTGCAGCAGCTGTCAGCATCTGCATACCGTAAATCACGGGGTATAAGGCAGTGCCTCTGTATAAAAAACGGGTATCTCATTACGGCGTATAAGACACCCGTTTCTTATAACATTTTGACAGGCATGTATGTGGTATACTAGGTTTCCTGTATAAGAAACGCCCTTTCTTATACGCCGTATAAGAAACCCGTTTCTAAGAGGCCCAAAAAGCTGGCGGTGTTAAGGAACGGGTATCTTATACCCCGTGATTTACAGTACCATGGTGTTCTATCAAGCAAAGGATCAGAGGATATTAGCCAGTGTCCCGAAGTCATCACACACCATTGGACAAAGGTCCCAGTCAAAGCCTTGACAGACGGCATTGAGAGGATAAGTCTACCAACTGGAAGGTCCACTCTGCTGCATAGCATGTGTGTGTTTGCTCAACACGGAATGCACAGGCAACAGTGGCTGACATACTGCAATATCGACGCGACGGCCCGACTTCCTTTTGAAACTACGGCTACATGATTTTAAAATCAAGTTAAAAAGTTAATCAGGGAATCCAGATTCTGCTGCAAGCCTCAACCTCAACTTGCCTGTGTCCCACCGACTGCACCGCTCAAAGTCCAAGGAAGACAAGCAAGGCACTGCATCACCAACTTCAACTCAGCGCGGCCGGCAGCGCCAGGGTCCCCGCTCCCCAGGCCAACAGAAGAACATGAGTACCAGCCCCCCGAGCAATTGTCAGCAGGACTTTAACAACATGGCACGCACCTCAGACAGTCTGCGCGACAATGGCAGCAGCGCTCAAAGGGGGTTTCATCAGGGGGATTCGCAAGTTCAACAGGGGTATCATGAGCCACGAGAGGGCGCCACCAACTTTGGTAGGGGCGGTGGTGGTGGCGGTGGCGGCGGTGGCTACGCACGCGGTCGGCTTTATGGTCGTGCTGTGGCTGGGCCCGAGGGAGAGGTCACCGCTGGTGGACACGCGTCGCTGAATGTGAGTGCCGTGGCAAGTCAACGATGAGCATCACCATGTGTGCCCGCAACTGTTGAAGTTTGCAAGCAACAGCTCGATTGCAGGTTGATCTGGGCAGAGTCGAGTAAAAGCAGCTTGTGGGTGCAAGCAGCTCGTGGGTGGGTGCAAGCACTGATCAGTGCTGTCTGCCTACATACATGGTGTGTTTTAATTGCAAGCTTCTGAGCTGTTATTGCACACACATGCTGTCTCCAACTTCAACCTGCAGGCGCCACGCGGCACAAATTCAGACTTCTACAGCCCCTTTCCGGATCGACCCCAAAGCCCAGCAGCAGCGAGCCTCGATGCGTCGGCCTCAGAGACGTCCAGCATCGTCGCGACGCACGCGCGCAACGCGGCGGCGTTTCAGACGTGGGGCCCGCCCGCCGGCATCAGGAGCGTCACGTCGCTGTCGTGGCAGGCGCTCGCCGACAAGGATGGCGCTCCGCCCGACGCAAACTTCAACAGATACCTCATCAGTTCAAACTTCAACATTTCAAACTTCAACAACAACTTCAACAATAACCTCAACAATAACTTTAACAGTGAAAACGATGTGCGTATGGCGCTGCGCGCAAAGGACACCCTCCTGGCGCAGCTGACGCGCGTGGCGGAGGCGTACCGCCGCGACCTGGCGCGCCTGAGCATCGCCAACGGCGACCTGCAACAGCAGCTGCGCGCGCTGCGCGCCGCGCAGCGCGGCCAGGGCACGGGGGGGCCCACCTTCATCACCACCCTGTCGGGGAGTCTGCGGGGCGGCGACACGCAGGTGGGGGTGGCGGGCCTCACGATGCGGCCGCAGCACGTAACGTCAACTCTGACCAAGCCGCTCAGCACGCTGCGGCGGCCTCAGACGACCAGTCGCATGGGGGCCGGCGGCGGCGCGACGCGGGCGGGGCAGAAGCTCGCCGGCAGGCCGCACACGAGCGCGGAGGGGGGTATGTATGGTAGCAGGCGCAAGGGGGGTGGTCATAATGAGAGCGACGCTTCCGAGGAGTTTGATGCGCTGTTGCGCGCGAGCGTGGGCGCGGAGCACACTGGCAGGCGTCATGCGCAGCGCGCAGCGGGGCAGCAGCAGCATGGCGGCAAGCATATGTTGCCGGTGAAGCTCAACACGCTGCTATAGCACGTTTCGAGGTGGCTGTTGGGGTGCGACGTGTCTCCGTAGAAGCGCGTTGTGCAAAGCATGTCACTGATATGCATCACACCATCAAATTGCACACATGACACACTGGGATGTTGAGCACTGATTTCAGCGGTTGCCGTGGTTCACAGTTGCCAATGCATGCATGCTCATTGCATGCTTTTCTCTTGCTTTCCCTGCGATACGGCACTGTTGTTAGAACAAGCAACTTGCAATTCAAGTTGATGAAGCAATGCGCTCATGCGTTCCTAGCAGAAGTGGGTAAAACAATCTACTTAGAAGTAAAAGTATGACAAAGCACAATCGCTTGCAAGGCAGCCCTCTTTACAGGGTGCAATAGCATGCAATGACGCAATACTCAAGTCAGAGCTCCACAGCAACACTCGCAGTGCTCTACGCGAGGCACCCACAAAAGCCATATACCGCAATGCCATGTGCTGCATGCCATGCCTCCAGAGGACTCCAAACTACAGGCCTTGCAGACATCAGAAAGCAGCAGCGCAGCAGGACAAACATACTAGAAACATTGTCACGTATTTACATTTACTGTCGACATCGCAGATCAACGCACCCAGTCTCCTTACATCATGCTATCATTACACATGTACTACAAACCTGCGCTGCGCAGTGGTCGCAGTCAGTGTATTCACACAAATTGAGCCTATGTTTACCGCACTACGCGATGCCGTGAACTTGCATACTTTGAAGTATGTATCTCGCTGCGAGCCCATGCTCTGTATTGTTAGCGCCGAAACTGAAACCTGGATTGGCCAACAGGCCTTTGTGTGCAACATCCACTCGCACGCTGTGGCGGGCAGGCATATATAGTAGTGCTGCATACATGCTACGTGGTGAAAATGCAGCAGGCCTTGGCCTTTGTTGAAGTTCATGCGTGCAGCAGCGCACAGCAGATTGGTGCACACAGCGCCAGCATCCTGCGGAAGCGACTGCCATTATAATGACTGAAGCAAAGCGCAAGTAACCAGCCACACTAAGTAGAAGCACTGCCGCCGCTGCTGGACTGCCGAGCCTCCGCTGCAATGGCTTCCAGCTTCTTGTGCACCGCAGCCTTGACTGGGTCCAGAGACTGCCCCGCAATCCACCTGCCAAGGCGGAGAGTCACAGGCCACGGAGAGGTACACATCAGCATTGCACTTGCACTTGAAGCTACAATGTTGACAGAGGAAGTTGCACTTGAAATTACAGCACAGGAGGACTCGCCAATGCCCGCTGCTTGAAGATTGCCACAAGCCCATGGTAGGCTTGTGGCACGTCACACATCACAACAGTGCAGGCATCGCCGTCAGTGTCTACTGTTTACTGCACAAAAAAGAAATGTCCATTGCGTAGTTGTTGATGTTACGAGCGTGTTGTGCCGAAGGCAGCCAAGAGTCCGCAGGCCTGGTGCTGTGCGGTAGCCTGACAAATACGAGCAGGGGGGGGGGGGGGGGTGCATGTGTGTAGACAAGTGCGGTTGACAACGCTGATCAAGACGGGACATACGACTGTATCCTCGATGCCACGAGACCTGGCACAAATTAACCTGCCATACATACCCTACATACGCCTGAGCACTGACCTGGCACAAGGTACACCGCTCATGACCCGCGACCCCATGCCCATACATACATACATACCCTGCATAGTAGACGCGTGAGCACTGACCTGGCAAAGGGCACGCCGCTCATCACGCGCACGCCTGAGCGCACGCGCACGTGGCAGGACGTGGGCGAGTCTGGCAGAGAGAGACGTGAGGTGAAAGCGAGCAGCAGCATTCAGCACTTGCGTGGGTATGTACGTATGCGGTATCGGCAGCGCTCAGCACTTGTGAGGTACTTTTTGGAGTAAGTAAGTACTGCATTGCAGCACTTGTGTGGGGTATGTATGCATGAGGTATCAGCAGCTAGCAGCACTCGTGAGGTATGTACGCATGAGGGTTTTTCAATCACCACATGCACAACATATATCTCTTCTTTCAAAGTTCAGCATAAGTTCACCTTGCTGAACGTCCCACACCGCCGCCACCTCTATGACCCTCATCCTGGAGAAGCCCGGCAACTTCATGATGAAGTTGTCGACGTCGCTGAACGTCAAGTTGCGGTTGGTGACGCTCACGGCGCCGTCGCCGCCGTCGTAAACGTCCTTGACGTCCTGAACCTTCTCAATGTCGCTCGTGAAGCCGTACATCTGCGGCGTGGTCATCTGGTACTTGGCGACACGGCGGTGCTGCAGCGGCTGCGCAATGTCGGGAGACCCCGCTGCATGCGCGCCTGCAACACAAGTGTCGACAGAGTTATTGGCACATGTATGTACTTCTATGTATGTGTGGATGCTTCATGGGCAGAAAACAGCTTCGTGCCCTTGAGGTCTGTGCCGCCGAGTAGGTGGATAAGCACCTGTCACACAAAAATGTAGATGATGTTGTCATGAAATTGCTGCAAGAGCCGAACTCTGTGCGCACGTGGAGGGTTTGATGTGCGTGCATGTGACATCAGCGTGTTGTGAAACTCAGCAACTGCAATCAGCACGAAATTGCTCTCAAAGACTATTTCTGTGTGCACGTGGAGGGTTTGATGTGCGTCATGTGACATCAGCACACTGCAGAACTCGGCATGTGACATGAGCAATTGTGTAACTCGACGACTGCAGTCAGTGCCTTGCTTGATGTACATGCCCTCATCACAAAGCCGTATGCTGCTCATTGCGGCTGAGCTGCGACTGGCCACTGCAATGGTGGGATGGCGCACAGCAATAATGATGCTGCATGGTCCTGGGTTGGCGAGAAAGCAACATCGCAACTCCGCAAGGGGAAGTGGGTCATAACACTGCACATTCAGATTTCAATGGGACGACTCACAAGCGTAAGTGCTTCTACGTAATATATATGTGAGATGAAATGTGCCGCTTCCACGTGGCAAGCTGATTTCCGCAAGAGCATTGGCGGCTTGGTTATCGGCTCTGCACTAGACTTATGCTCTTGATCAAATAAGTCAGACACTCGAGCGACGCAGCGAAACAGCACTGCCGCCAGCGCTGAAGCAAGCTGATTCTGAGCGCGCAACACCTGTCAGGATCGCAGCTTGGTTGTCAGCTTCTTGCGTGGCGGCGCCAACACCATTCACCGCAGGTGCAGCAGACCAGTCAGACACGCTGAAACTGTAAAGCTGGCCTCCTGTCGCCTTCAGTCCCTCCTCTACGCCCTGTTTCAGCAGCTCAGGACTCAGCACGGATCTGAGAAAGGGCTCCACTCCGAATTCAAAGACAGCATCAATCACGCTATCGGTCAGCGGCACGTCCTCCTCTACGGGCACGGACTTGGTGGGCTGCTGCTTGGACCACCACATCTATCAGTGGCCCTTTGCACAATGAGAGAAGTGTCCACACTTCAAACTTGAAGTCAACTTCAAGTTGAAGTGCTGAGAGGCAAACCTCCGGCCAACTTCGTGCCAGCAGCCGCGTGTACACCCCTGGAAGCTTTCCTTCAGAAGGAAGTACATAATGCTCACAGGGGAGCTTGGAATTCCATCCAGCAACACGCCAACATGCAAACACATCAACACATGCCCCCACCGGTGCAGAGCGCAGCAAGTGTATACCCACACACCTGCACAAACATGTACCAACCCGAATTCTACTCCTAAGCAAGTGGAGCGCCATACTTCAACATGCTTACGAAAGTTATTGTGCAAGTTTGCATAAAGCTAGGTGGCCTGAATGCCATCTGTTTGTATGGGGCGACAGCTGTTGCGCTTTGTGAAATGATGCTTGCGAGCTGCAGGCAACGACACAATAATAACGCAGTTAGAAGTGCCGGTGATGGTACATGGCATGCTGCTCTAGCCGCATGGGTCAAGCCCGTCTCGAAACAGCACACCCACCACAATTGCATGGTGCCACTGCCACTGCATCAGCTACCAAGTAGAGCACACGGACGCCACCTGAATTACAGAGAAAACACATTGCATTCATGGGACCACGCCCCTCAAGAACACCAGAGCTTCACTGCTCAGGTGCGTCTGGCGCAGGTCTTGGTACTGTATGACTCGCCGCCGGTTGTCTGTTGCTACGGTCCAGCAGTCCTGCGCATACTTCTCCAGAAAACACTCGCTGCGACAGTGAGCCAGAAAGAGAGAAATGACGCAGCATACGCATGAGCACGTGCTGATTGTGTGTTCATGTCAGAAAAAGAAACGGCTTCAGATGTCTATGCCATAGCCGATACCTTCTTGTGAGACCAGCACCTCTGGATCGCCTGAAGAAACTGACGTGCAGTGAACACCAACATGCAGCAGGACTGTTAGCAGTGTGTGCGACATCAGCAGCAATGAGTTCTGCTTGTGTCGATGGTGCCATGTTGAAGAGGAACAGAATCAGTGCAGCTGCTGAACGTGCTCCGCTGAAATTGCATCAAACCCACTGCGATATCTGCAATGACCATGTTGATGTAGGTCTACCCAACAATATGTATGCAACTTCGCGGACCACACACACCATTTCTCTCCAAGCAGTGAAGAAGTGGCAACGCAGAAGAAATGACAAAGATGGTGAAGCGATTTCAAACATGGCATGCACATTGGGAAAAGGGTGTGCATCCACATATGCAGTGGATCAAGTGTCATCAGCAACGTTGTCTGCTGGGCATCAGTCCCGCACAGCAGTTGCAACAGCACGCATCTCATTCAGCATCTTCGTTGCCAACCGAGCTCAGCTGTCGAATTGACGTTCATACCCTATGGCCATGATTGGCCTGAAACCACGCAGGTGCTTGAAACCAAAATTGCACAAGACCCCATCAGCATCACAAGCAGTGCCGCCTTCCATGGCGGCTGCTTCGTTCTTGGCCTGTCGGCATTGCGACGTATAGGGGCGCGAATGCGCTGCCATTGCTTGAGCGTTTGCGTGAGATTGAACAATTTGCCACGCCTGCTGCACAAACACAGCAGTATCACATACTCAAAGTGCACGTTGTTGCTGCTGCTGTAGCCAGAGCTAAGGGGTCTCAGCTCACCTGGCCTTGCCGACCAAGGAAATGGCCTCGTTGCTAATCTTCTCGATGTCATCTCCCGCCAGCCTCATTATGGATTTGACCTTCCCCTTGGGGAAAGCAAGCTCCAGCTGCTGGCTGTACGGCACAGAGCTCTTACTTGGCAGTGCACGTTTCGGTGCGCTGGCCTTCTTCGGCAACTGAGCATCGTATACTGCGTTGTGCGGCGGTGGTGGCTCCTGCACTTCCTCGTCCCTGGCCTGGTACTCATAGGGTTCCTGACCGTAAGGAGGAGGTTGTGCTGTGAAATCCATGCTCGTTGTTGCAAAAGGCTTAGCCCAGGCAAGCTCCCGACACAGTCGCCCACCGATCGCAGTACCTCCGTGTTCGTTCAACCTTGCGCAATATACTTGATTGCCGAGCAGGAGCACGTACTCTCTCCTGCAGGCAGGCTCTTCTTGCTCTACTCTAAACTGCAACTACGGAGTTGAGGTTGAGGTTTTGAGAGGTTGAACTTTGTGAGGTTGAACTCGACGAAGGTGTAGCACGTGTGTGTGTGTGTGGCTCTGTCACAGAACAGGTGGACTGCGGTGCCCGCAGCTTCAACTTGGTGCCAGGTGAGATCGAAAAATCGTCAATTGACTGTGCATGCAGGATGAGCTTGTTTGCCCTGGTCAGCACACGTGACTTTGCCACAAGCAGGCCCGTGTGTGTGTTTTCCTCAGCTGCTGAACCGACAGACCAGACCACGCACATTGACTCCTGCTGCAATGGGATTTTGGCAAAACTCAGAGGAGTAGAGAACGCCAATAGCGTGAGTATGGCAAGGGGTGACACTCTGCAGCGTGGCTGCGATGTCTGCTTTTGTGCCCCCATCCATCCTGTCACTCTGTGAAAATCCGACAGCGCAGACTGCTTATCTCAACTTGTGATAGGCACAGCGGCATCAACACGCGTGATTCTTCATACTCAAACATTAATGGTCTCAACGCGGTACGCCCCAACCCGTGGCACTTGACCTGAATGCACTCACGAAACACTCTAATGAGTGCTATTTGCACGATTGCCTGCCTTTTATATGCGTGCCTGAATGCTCTCTGCACGATCGCCTACCTTTGGTATGCGTGCCTGATGGAAGACTTATGCGCAACGCTATCATCATGGCACTCACAGACTGGCACGCTCCCCTGTTCTCTGCGTTCTCAAATCATTTCGCACACAGCAGCGACAGAGCAGCGACGAAGTGAGGACACCGTCCCACAAATGCATGGCGCCAGCGAGGTGCTGCACTTTCAGCTCGTGAACGGGCTCACAATTTTCATCACTCACGAATCATGAGGGATCAGGGACTCGGCATCCTCTGCCCTCAGCTTCAGCTGGGATACAGTTGGGCTGCAGGCACGCGTGGCACCAAACGACATCGTGTCGCAGCGCGATGCAGCTGCACCAGGAGCAGATGCAAAGTTGAAGTTGCAGCGAGGGGAATGCGAGATGGCGCAAGTTGGCATTGCGCACTGGCGACCTTGAGGCGAGTGCGCGATGCTCGCGCAGCGGTGACACTGACGGCTTGCATTTCCAACGGCAACAGTGACGACAGGTGCAGGTGGTGGTGCGAGCGAGCGGCCGTGGTGAAAGTGGCCTGTGTTGTGTGCTCAGAGGAGCAGGTGCAGAGGACGGAATGCGCTGCGCCGGAGGCTGTCGTGTGCGATGCCTGAAGCACAGTGGATGCTCCGCGGCGGCTCGCATATCCGACGATGGCAATGGCGCCAGCTGTGCAGCACAATGTGGCAACGCGTCGAGAGAGCGGCAATGGTGATATTGGCACGTGCAACTTCAACTTGCATACGAGGAGCAGATGCGGAGAACCGCGCATGTAGCTCTAGTCCTAACCCTGACTTTCTCTCTAACGCGACCCCTTCACCCCAAGATGGTGGAGGTGGAACCTGTTGTGATGCCTATGGTGGCTATCGCATGTCTGGCTATCCTGGTTGGGCGAGACTACACGCGGTGAAATTGCATGCAGGAAGCTGCATTGTGATCATTTTTCAAAGCAATATTGTTGCTTCATTCTCAACTTGAGAGGAAGCAGAGATGCCAATTCTCAAACAAATTGCTCGTGTCACAACGACTATCTGTGTTTGTCAACTGTTTGAGCATTGGTGCACAATGCTGAACCCTACCCCCGACCCAATGTCCTGATGGGCAGTACTCAATTACTCATGGACCGTATATACTATATCTTTTTGATTCGTTTTTCATATATGTACTTCAATGAGTCACTACGCCCCCTTGTCCGCATGGGAATGTCTCAGCTCCGCTCATATGCGATACACTGATGTTCACAGAGTGCAGAGTCACCTACATCAAAGACGTCACAGTCAACTTCAGACTTCCACTGCAGCGGCCGACGCACCATGGTATACCATAGTGACAGGCCAATTGCATTCTTGTTGTTGTCCGCCCTCACTTACAAATTCGCAACTTGAAAGCCAACTGGCAGGGCCTGCAAATGAGCGTCGGGTTTGACATCATGCTATCATATGCATTAGCCATGAGTGAGAACCTAGAGCTCCTTTTCGAAAGCAGTGGCAGGATCTACACTGCACATGAATCGAACAACATAGTGCAGTTCATGATCATCTGCAATTCACTTCGGCGTTCTTCAAGTTGAGGTTTACATGAATGCTGATCGAGGCGAGCCAGCAGAAGCCGCCAGTCTTCAAATAAAATTGCCAAGAATGGCCTGGTGGTGAGGGCTTCGACTTCAGTAAAAAAAAATGAGTCGAGAAGGTAAAGTTCACTTTGTTCACTGATGATTTGCTGTGTGTTATGTACTGTAGCAAAGAAAGTGTAAAGCATGTACTGTAGCAAAGAGATTGCGAAGCAAAGAAAGTGAGTCACTGCTGTGGGCTCAGGCACACATGCAGGCGAATGCAGGACCTAAGCGATCATCTGCAACTGCCAGGTTTTCTGTATGACGATGCCTCTATGCGCTGCCAAGCTGCTGCAGAGCTGCGCCCCTTCATACACAACGACTCACGCTTCAGTGGGTGTTTGATCACGCCATGCTACTCACGGAAAAACGACGGTGCCGCAGCAAGTCGTGCCGCAGTTATGCGGCGACAATCAAACTGGAGTAGGCTGTGACCTGATGCAATGCGGCTGCAAAGCAAGCAGTCGGCGCCTGTCGGCCCTGCATAGTCTACAACATAATCTGCAACGATGCAAGCGCGGAGATCTGTAGTGGTAAAAACCCACATCGGCGGCCCCGGCGCATCTCACAAATCCAACGTATATCTTGAAATCTACCGTGGGGTCCGTCCTTTTTTGTACGGATGGACTTGGTGGGCTGGCTCGAGCTCTCCCTTTCTCTATGGTATGTTCATGCACCAAGGTGTGTTCATGTACATAGTGGTGGCTGATGATACATAAGGTAGAGTTTAGAGGGGCGGCAGATGCAATAGGATGTCATGGCAAACCTTGGTGCATGAGAAAAGGAATGTGGCCTTGGTGATCATCAACATACCACCATGGTGCTGTAACGAATGTGTGGGTGAGTGCCAATGCCAATGCCATAATCAGTAAAACAACGACTACAATGAAACCCTTGGCAACTTGATGTAAGATGATGTCATGCTGCATATATGCAGGCACATTGAGGATGTCCATACGCAATATGTATGCTGTACAGGCAGTACACGAGGATCATGACTGCACGCATGAGTGAGCACTGGCACAAGCTACAGGACAATGGTTGCAGTATCTGATGAGTCAAGATGATGGTAATACCCTCAGACTGATCGGTGCTTGGCATATACCCTCAGATAGGTGTCTTACTTTCAAATGGTTCTCTAAGGTTGCTGAAGTCACGACACTATTCACTGCATATCCCCAGCTGGTGCACGTGCACATTGTGGGCGTAAAATGAGTGTCAAAGTGTCATGACATTGCCTCTCGGAGTGACCCAGGCTAGCTAACAATTGGCTGAAAAACTGCACGCGTGCATACGGGCAAACCCTGACATATGATGTCACAATTATTTCCCAGTTCTCATGTTGAGGCTGCAGTGCATCACGGCGGGGTCGTTGATCAACTTTTCACAATCGTTTTGTGAATGCAATACACTAGGGTCTCAATCGCCGATTGCACCCGAATCATCGATGATCATGTATAAATGTAAATGTTCGCACCTGAGCCATAAGCAAGGGCCACTAGAATACATCACAACCTCCAATCACCATGCTGAGAGCAGGCAGAGCCTGGGCTGCAGGCCAAATGCACTGCGCCTGCCTGACTCGTGAACGCGGTGATCAATGCTGGCAGTTCAGATTCTCAGCGGTCTGAGCATTAGCTAATTAGCTATCATCAATTCGGCACAGGAGCTGGCGGAGCGCACCACAGTGTACATGTGCGCTGCGCAGTGCACCACTGTCTGAATCATGCCTTCTCTGCATCATGCGCACGATGAGTGTGACAAAGCATTGATTGATTGTAATCACGGTGGGTTGCGCTACAAGGGCAGCAGCATGACACGCTCATGTGTAATGACCTACAAGCCACTTGTTGAAGGCATGCTGCGTTCATCGGCGACAGGGCACTCATGTCTGGAATGGTCACTGATGCAGTTTGCAATGAGGGAAGCACAGACAACATTTTAATGCAGCATGCCGAGCAACGTTTAGACCTGCGTTCAAGCACGGCGCGTGGGCGGCCTCACAAGACAGAACCATCACTACATTGCTGAACTGCAAAACACAGCAATAAAGCCATGGTAGCCCAGACGAATATCAAAAGGGCATGCACACACGTTATCAAATACAGAGGCAGTCAACCAAAAGAGGCAGTGAGAGCAAAAGAGAGCAGAAAGGAGTGAGGCACAATCGACTTTCCGAGTGTCAAAACTGTAAAATTAAAAATTGTGTCCCAAGAAGACAAGGCTCCGCCGCTGTGCCGAACTCGTGTGTTACACCACGGCTCAAGTATGCTACAGCAGGGGCCAAGTAAAAGCTACGGTGGGTGCGGGTACGCTTCCTGAAAAAGGTGTCGATAGGGGGGGGGGGCGGGGGCGGGGCTGGTGCGGGTGAGGGGGGTGGGGTGGGGGGCGATTGTTACACAAAACACAGTCACTGCTGTCGCGAGCTCGCACGAACTGCAGAGTGGCATAGGAGGACGGCGTTACAACAGCTACACTAGCTGTAATTGACTTTGGGTTCGGCGGGGCGGGCAGGCTTGCCACGGAACTCTCTTTGACTTGTCGAGGCTACTGACGAACGAATGATCACCATCTACGAACCACCCTCAACACACAGAGCGACTGCTGATCATCATCATCGTCATCGCACATGCCTCTCCAAATTCAGCGGCGGTCTGAACTGGGGTATACATAAAGGAACAGCGAGTGAAGCGAAACGGGGGGGTTGCGCGTTCAGAGCAGTGCCGCCATGCGCGGTTGAAGTTCTTCTTGTTCGGCGTTGAAGCTGTCGTCTTCGCCAAGTCCGCCTTGCTGCTCTTGTAACAACCGCCGTTTGGTGATGGACTCAAAGTTGTGGTAGCCGTTCACAAATGCTGAGATCTCGTCGGGTGAGTGGAGGTCCCAGTCCTTGCCTGGAGCGCGAGAAAGAGATGAAAACATGATGCCAGATTATTCGTAAGTTTGTGGTTCTACTGCAAGAACGCACTGCACAGACAGTGATGAAGTGCAAGGCGGAATGTAAACTTACATGCCTAGACGAGAGAGCACATTACATTTGTGAGAACTTGCAGTACTACCTTGAAGCAACCTCAAGACAAGAGCTGCACACCATGCAACAGAGATGCAACAAGCATGACATGACAAAGAAAGATAGAGAACTCGACACACACAACTCACCAACATTCATCTTGTCCTCAAAGAACCAGTTGACGGAGACAATCTTCGGGTAGTCCCTGGCGAGAGTGGCCCAGGTGTCTTTGATCCAGGTAGCCTTGCCGCCACAGTGGTTGGTGCTTGACATTTCCGCAATGCACATGGTGCGCCTGTTGTCACAGCCGAGAGACAAGAAGAGGCGTGAGATACAGAGTCGGTTCACACATGCATTTGACTTCATCTATGTGGCATCACGCGACGCTCTGAGCAATACAACGCTCAGTACATGAGCAACAGTGTGCATAGCACCGGTGTAATGTACAGTGCATCGGATGTACAATGCAGTCTATTGAATACATCACAATAACTGTGCCAAGCAACAAAGCACAAGCAAAACAACAGTCGTCGACTACACAGGTACTCACTTGGTGATGGCCTGCATTTGCCAGTAGAACGTGTTGATGATCTCGGGGAGGCTCTTGTTCTCCCGGTAGGTGCCAGTGCCGCAGGAGTTGTAGGCCGATACGCACACCTGGTGCACCAGACAGAACAAGTCAAGGTCAGCAAGGTGGTGGCGATGAGAAATGCCGCATTCGACTTCAACATTGCGAGACAGCCCAACAGACATGGTAACACAACGATGCTAGACCATTGAACCCGCAGGCTGCATTCGCAATGTGTACTGCATGTGAGCATCGGCAGGAAGCGTGCAAATGCATGGGGGCTGCAGTCTACTGTACACACCTGGTCAACGTATTCGTCCCCCACGTAGAAGTCTTCAAAGGGCGTGGTCTCCTTGTCCGAGTTCTTGGCCGCAAAGCTCATCTGATACTTGAAGTTGGCGCCGGTGCTCCTGAAGGTGGAGACGATGCGCTTGAACGCGTTCCTGAAGTCGCTGACGGAGTTGCCAGGCCTGAACACGCCCCAGTTGTACCATGCGGCTGCAAGGACAGCAAGCATCAACGACAGAGTACAGTAAGTGACATTGCCCACGCAAGCAGCCAGCTCTGACATGGTACAAGCAAGCACAGTCGCAGCTAATACAGGTTGCTTGATGCATCAGACATTCGCAATGGCATTGCAACTACGGCAGTGCGGAGTGACATCGGCAGCATGTGCGGCAGGCAAGACGCAATCCAAGGTTGTCAAAAACTTACAGTTGAGTTCGTGCAGAGGCCTGAGGTAGATCCTGCGCCCATCAGCGGCAGCAGCCTTTCCGAAGTCACGCATCTTGCTGTCAAACTTGCCGTTCGCGATGTCCCTGGCAAAAAGAAAAATACAAACACAGGGGTGGTTAGAGCAATGCCAACTGCACAAAACACGCACAAACTGCATTTCAAAACACAGAATCAACAGCATGTTGGAAGGCAAGCCTCGCATGCTGCACTGGAGGCATCGCCAAATTAAAAGCAACCCAAAACATACCTGAGGTTGGGGTAGTTGTCCATGAACTCCATGACCAACTCGACATCGACGCCCTTGTCGAGCACGCTGGCCACGTAGTCCCAGCCAGCTGTGTCCATGGTCTGGTACAGCACAACGCTGTCAAACTTGATGCCGTACTTGTCCTCCCGCTGAGGCAGCACTGTGTCGAGGTCGCCGGACAGCCAAACGCCAACCCGAGCGTTGCGCACAGGGTTGCCCGGGTTCTTGGGGTCAAACCTGCATCATCACAGGAAGCGTGGACAGAATGAGCGCCGAAGTCTAGCAGAGGACGGCAACATTTCAAATGCGAATAAACGAAACCGCCAAGCAAGCCAAAGCCAGCGAAACGAAAAGTGCGGAGTGCATACCTGGCTGCGTTCAGGATGCAAGGCGCCCCGTATCTGTCGCACGGCCGATCGCTCTGCGCAATCGCCGCACCGCAGCACTTGGGCTCCTCCTGGTCGCTGAAGTTGGGGCATGTGAGGGCGTTGGAGCACCGCGAGCAGCCTTGAGGGCAGCAGTACTGCACGTCCTCGTCAACGAAACCTGCGATAACGAGCAGTGTGTGCACCATGGTCAGCAGCAGTGACTCCGTGACGGAGTGAACCAAAAAGCTCGCATGTAACGCATGAGCAGTTAACAATGCCAGCATGCAAACGCGACTTCACAAAACAGAGCCTGTGTGCAAATGAAACTGACCTGCGTTGCAGTATGGGTCGGGCGACCCCTGCGGCCCCTGATACGTCCTCAGCTCCTTTTTGTGCCCGCCCTTGCCCTTCCCGCCCTTCTTCTTCTTGTTCCTGCGCTTGCGCTTGTTGCGCCTGGCACGCTTTTTCTTAGACCGCCGCCCCTTACGCCGTCGCCGCAGCTCCCTTTCTGCTGCTGTTTCCTCTACGGGCTCCAATGCCTCCTGCGCTCCTTCGCCCTCGCCGCTCACAGCCAGAGTGCAAGGCGGTTCGCTGGTGTCGCAGGACACGGCCACCGCCACATCTAAGCAGCACTCCGAGGACAACTCCAGGCCCAACGCCCTGCGCGCGCAACGGAAAAACACCGGATAAGACCACAAGAATACGGAGACACCGCAGCAAACCTGAACAGAGACTTGACTACAGAGTGCGCAACACAATGCAGCGCCAGCTACGCTGAGCCGAAATGCCGTCGCCGGTAGCGCGCACAGCACGCTCACTCACCGGCATTCTTCTGCTGATGCCCCGCACGATGTGCACCCCTCCGGGCAGCAGGCCGTGCCGTCCTGCAAGTACAAGAGCAGAGCATCGGGTTAGCATTAGTGCAATGAGCGCTTAGGCGCACGAGTAAGCCAACTGCTGCTGCACGCAGGCTTGGAGCCACTTCGGCGCCGGACGCAGCATGCTAGCCGTGCGCGCAAGATGCGAGCCGGTGCCCCCGTGCACAACGCGACACCTTGGGAGGCTCCGCACATCACGTGGCAATTGCGCAAGCTGCTGCACTGCGCAACATCCGCGCCACACCATCTACCTGGCTGAGTACTCCTCTTGCGCACTCCGTAGTCGCTGCCACTGCTGCCAGCAGCAGCCATGCTGCTGCGAACACTGCTGCGCACTTCATCCTCGCCGTCTCCTTCGCCTGATGCTGCGCCTTGGGGTTGGATGGCGTGTAGAATGCACACACACACGGAGCCTTTGCGCAAGGCTGGTTGCGAAATGAGGTTGGCTCCGGCGAAGCTGCCGAAGTGGAGGGACCTCAAATTGCTGTTGCTTTCGAAAGGTTTGCGGCAGAGACAACGGAAACTTCACTTCTGCACCGAAAAATGAGCAAAAATCTGGAGATGAGCACTGCCCCCCAGCAAAGTTGGTTTGAATTCGGGCCCCGGACGCAGGTGCACACAGATATGCCGATGTGCATCGCCACCCCGGAGATGAGCTCGAGGGACGTCCCACGCATATACAGTACATGACGCACGGCGTCCGCAGCTTTCGAGAGTTCACGCTGCACGCGCCATCCCTTCAGTGTCAATCAACCCGGTGCGAGAGAGAGGCGTTGTGTACATCACAACGCACGGTCTTTGTGTAGACAGCATCTCTGCATGCAATCGAGCGACATTCACAGGTGCCATCGTAAAGTTCACAGAGTATCCTCAGCGATGCAACGCGATGTAATGTGGCGGTACGCACGCAGGCAGCATGAGCTGCGGCAGCAGCCATTACGGCGGCGGCGGCGGCCCCCTCACACGCCATCGTGTAACGGTTTTTCTTCCGTAAGTTGCAAACTCAGAGCTGTAGGGCTGTTCTGTTCTCAGTATGAACGATGTTCTGACCGGGCTTGGTGTTTCGGTTGGTCAAAACACATGCACGTTGTCGCTAATGCTCACGACCGCACGAAGGAGAGTTAATGCATCTAGGGCGCTTCAATGTCTGCCGTTCAAGCTGCAGCCTTGGACAGCCTGAGGCCTTTGTGTGTTGTTGCCTTGACATCTTTCGTCCATCTGCAACGTGTGGGTTCATAAACCTGGATTTACTTTCGTGTTCCGATGGTCCAAGGGCGCTGGTGAGGGGTGAAGGGTGCGACAGCCTGAGAGTTCATGAGCCCTCCAGTAAGGAGCTTGCAATGGTGATCACAATCGATTGGTAGACAAGTAGCATCACATTTTATTTGATGCGTCCACATAGCCAGTGAACCTCTCTCACACACACTACTCGGTGGTGCACTGCCATCAGAACTGCATATGCACTTTGGCTACATGTACGCGCCAAACACTGGCAGTACGTACCAACTGTGCGTCCAGGTGTTGTCGACACATGTGCATGTCGTACAGGTATGGCGTACTCTGGCCGTGTCATGACACACATGGCAGAATCCAGGGGGGGGGGCACATGGAGGAGGACGTAGGGGAGGACCCCGAGATGCCATTTTGTTAGGATTGAGCTTTGCACGAGCGGCTGAGAGCACTTCTTGCTGCGGAAAAAGGGGTGGAGGGATATCAGAGCGTTGCTGACGCCATCAGCGCGCATGACCGCCCATATTTTCGTTTTTGCGCGCGCAACACCAAAGCGCCAGAGATTTTAGATACAACGCAGCCATGCCCCACGCTGAGAGGATCAGTATGGCGGCAACCGCACGCAGGGTCAGACAGCACAACCGGCTCCTTACGACACAACCCTGCAAACGCAACAGAGGACCCAGATGAGGTGGCGGCGGCAACGCAACTCACGTGGGGGGAGTTACTGGCGGTCAGCACGTTCTCTACGTACAACTGGCCAGAGCCACAGCGCGGCGATCACAAAGCCAATATGCAAATGCTGGCAAATGCGGTACCGCCGCGCATGGCTCACTACGTCTGGGAAGCTCTGTTCAGAGCGGGCGCACTGCACCTGGTGGGGTCGCAGCAGCAGCGCAGAGGCTCAACGGCATCAACCTCACACGCTGACATAGCGGCAGAGCTAGATGCGCAGGACGCGCAACTGCAGGCGGTGCAGTTGCGGCGCGTTGCTGCAGCACGCGAGTTACAGCAGTCGCCAGCGGTGGTGGAGGCGGCGGTGGATGTGAAGCTCGCATTAGCAGCCCTAGCTGAGCACTGCCCTAAGTGGGCGGCAGCTTACAGCACTTGCTGGGGCACTTTGCTCTTGACACAGCAGCAACGCTACATCGACGAGCGAGCTGCCGGCAACAACGCTGCTGCAGGCACAGTGGAGCCAGTAGCAGAATTCAGAGCGCACAATCAACAGCGCCGAGGGTTCGACATGAACGGCACAGCTGCAGATACAGCCGAACGGCTGGAGCGGTTAGCTCTAGCAGACATTGGGCGGATGCGTGCAGCTCACAAAGCGCGCGCAGCCACAACTGTTGGCGGCGAACAGATGAGCTCAACTTCAACTTCACCTGCCTTCAGCTCTGGCAGAAAGAGCTTCGAGCGCGACGAGTCAGCAGCAGGGGCAACCGCAACTTCAACGGATCAACCAGATATAGCAACAAACGGCAAGCGCAAGCGCACGGAGGCGGAGGCAGAGGCTGCGCGCGCGACGCTCCGGCGACGCTGCGCGCCAAGCTGGCGCCAGTACTCACGCCGGCGGTGCGGAAACAAGCTTGCATCGCGATGATAGCTACCGCCGCGGCAGCCCTAGGGGTAGAGGTCACGGGGGACGCTGCTCAGGCAGCAACACTATTGCACTGTGGGTGGTCGTTAGGCCTGTTTGGCCAAGCGCCGCCTGCAGAAAAGTTAGAAGCTCCTCTGGGGGAGGCGGTGAGCAGGGATCCTGCGGTGCAGGAGGTCTTGGAGCATGCACGGCGGGTGCTGCTGCCACACCTGCGCAAGGTCAATGTGGAGATCGAGGGCTGGACGGCAGATCAGGTCGCCCGCCTAATCATCTCACTGCAGCACTACGCAGCAGACTTCAGCAAGGACAAGTGGGACCTAGGGTACTGCAAAACCCTCCCATTTCGCATAGTACTACGAGACGGCGCTCACCCCGTAGCAGATCGGCCATACCGTTACAGCCCACAGATGACAGCGCTCATCCGGGTTGAGGTGGACAAGCTGCTCGCGGCGGGCATCATCAGACCGTCACAGTCAGAATGGAGCTCACCGGTTGTCGGGGTGATGAAACCTGACGGCACGGCGCGCATAACGGTCAACTACAGGCGGCTCAACGCAATGAGCATCATCCCAAAGGTCCCGATCCCCATGATTGAGGACATCTTCAACGCGCTAGGCGGCGCCCAGAAATTTCTGGGCATAGACATCAGCGGAGCCTTCTTTGTGTCGGCACTCGATCAGTCAACAATTCCGCTGACCGCCATGGCAACGTCATTCGGCTTATACGAGTGGACAAGGTGCCCGCAGGGCGCAGCTGGCGCTCCTGGGCACTTCACGTGGCTCATGGAGATGGTGCTACAGGGGCTAGACAGAGTGCAGTTGTTCATTGATGACGTCATAGTGCACTCCCCGGACGTCGACACCCACATAGCAGACCTCCAAGCGCTGATGGAGAGAATGCGCAAGCACGGCATCAAGCTGGCTCCGGCAAAGATGCACATTGGATGCACACGCATCAAATTCCTGGGTCACATAGTGGAGACCAACGGCATTCGGCCTGACCCAGAAAAGGTTTCAGCATTGTTGGACATGCCCATACCCGAGGACTTTTCGGCTCTTCGGAGCTGGCTAGGGCTGGCCAACTACTATCGGCGGTTTGTGAAGAACATGGCGGAGGTGATAGCGCCGCTGACGGCGCTCATGTCAAAAGACGTGCCGTTTGTGATGAGCGCTGCTGAGTTGGCCGCCATCGAGGCGGTCAGCATGGCACTTTCACTTCATGCACTTATGGTCTACCCTGATCATGTGGCCGCAGCCAGCGGCGAACGTCCTTTCATCCTAGCAACAGACGCGTCCAAGCTCGGGTTTGGCGCAGTAGTGTCGCAGTCAGATGTGCGCGGGGTCGAGCATCCCATAGCGTTTGCCAGCCGGGCAACGCTCAAGCATCAGAAGAACTGGACAACCACAGATTTGGAGGCGGGAGCGGTAGTGTTCGGCGTCAAGAAGTTCAGACACATCTTGTGGGGCACCCCATTCGTCATCGACACAGATCACAGAGCACTGTTGTGGCTGGAGAGCTGCAAGGACAAGACAGCGCGACTTGCGCGCTGGTTTGAATTCCTAGGGGCTTTCCCACACACCATCAGGTACAAAGCAGGGGAGCGCAACGGCAATGCAGATGGGTTCAGCCGGAACTTTATGCCCTCTACAGCAGCAGATGCGGCCGAGGAGGCTGCAGATGAGCTGCTGGAGGCATACACTGTCAGAGTCACCGCGGACCCACAACGACACGATGCCATGTGCCAACTGGCGGCACGCATGTTGGAAGATCTGTGCACTAAGATACACACGTGCATGGAACTTGACAGCGACGACGGCGACGGCAATTTGGCGCGCATGGCTCAGCGGCATCCCGACTGGGGGAATGGTCGCGATTCAACAAGCGCATCGGCGGCGCAGAGCGCCCCGGAGTTACCCACATGCATGTGGTGACTCGCGGCGGTGCTTATGCGGCACCAGCCAGCCTGGCACTAGCGCTGGGGGGAGTGGCGGGTGCGAGTGAGGGCGCACTTGGTGGCGGTGTGCAGGGTGCGGCAGCGGCGGCGCGGCATGAAAGTGCTGCACCCGCCGTGGCCGCCAAGCAAACAGTCAACACTGCCGCAGCAGCGTTCAGCGCAGCAGCAGCAGCCAAGTCAACGACTGCCACAGCGGCACACCCGTATACTGCAGCAGCGAGCAGCACCGCTGCCGCTGTGACTAAACGGGTGAGGTGGTATGATACAGCATGGAGGCTGAGGCTCCCGCGGCCATGACAGCTACAGCGCATTCCGCAGCGGCAGGGGGGGGACAAGAGGCGGGTATGGCTGCTGTAGCCAAGCTCAAGGCAGTAGGTGACGCGGCGGCGGGGCGCTTTGGCGCTGCGCAAGCCAGCGGCACCATTGGCAGTTCGGCGGCGCAGCGCTCAGGCGCAGTGCCGCTTGACAGCATTCACGACGCGGCAGCGCGGCGCTCCGGCGCTGCGCAAGCCAGCGGCACCATTGGCAGTTCGGCGGCGCAGCGCTCAGGCGCAGTGCCGCTTGACAGCATTCACGACGCGGCAGCGCGGCGGTCCGGCGCTGCGCAAGCCAGCGGCACCATTGGCAGTTCGGCGGCGCAGCGCTCAGGCGCAGTGCCGCTTGACAACATTCCGGACACGGCAGCGCGGCGCTCCGGCGCAGCGCCGGCCAGCGACAGACCCAGCAGCAACGACGCAGCAGCGCAGCGCTCCGGCGCCGCGCAGCTTGGCGACACCGACGGCGCGGCCGCGCAGCGCCCTGGCGCAGCGCATCCCAGCAGCACGACTGGCGGCTCGGCAGCGCGGCACTTCGGTGCAGCGCAGCTCAGCGGCACCAACAGCGCGGCGGCGCAGTGCTCTGGCGCTGCGCAAGTCGCCACGGAGGCGGATATACTTGAAGGCCCGGAGGCACAGCCGCTTGGCGACATGTCTACAGCGGATTGGCGGGCAGCACAAGACGCGGACGCATTTTGCGCAGCCATGATGGCGCATGTGGCGGACGCGCAGCAGTTGCCAACTGACAAAGCACTGCAGTCGCAGGTGAAACAGCACCGCGCAGCTTGCAGCATGGAGTGGGCTGGGGGCGCAAAGCTGCTATGTCACAATGACATGAGCATGCTTGGGGGCGCTGGTTCACCCATGTTGGTGATACCAAAGGCGCTGCGGAATCAAGTTCTGCATTGCCTACATGGTGAGGTGTGGGCGGGACACCAGGGGTTCGGCGCACAATGGAGTTAGTGCAGAGACATGGCTGGTGGCCGGGCTGGTCAGGCGATGCCACATTCTGGGCAGAAGAGCACTGCCTGCCATGTCAAGCACGCAAGGGCGGCAAGCGCAGCAGCATGCCCACCATCTACAGGGAGCTGCCGCCGCATGCCTTTCACACGGTCTCAACAGACATCTTCGGCCCATTGCCGTTATCCAAGGAGGGGTATATGTACATACACGTATTCATCTGCCTACTTACAGGCCACGTGTCATTGTACGCGGTCAGGGCTGGGGAAAACACGGCAGTCACGGCAGCGGAGCTACTGGTAGACGAGTTCAGCACTCTATACGGCATGCCCCACAGTCTGCTCAGTGACAGAGGCAGCCAGTACACGGCGGATGTAGCGCGGGAGGTGTACCGCGCGATGGGCATCAGGAAACTCTACACGGCCGCGTACCACCCACAGTGCAACGGCAGGGTGGAGCGCTTCATGCGCACGCTGGCACAGATGCTGGCAATGGCGGTCAGCGAGTCACATAGCGACTGGGACAAGTGGCTTAAGCACGTTGCTTTTGCGCACAACTCTCATGTCAATCAGTCCACGGGATTGTCACCATTCATGTTGGTGATGGGGCGGGAGCCTAAGGTGGCTCTACACACGGTTTTGGGGGCAGTGCTCAGGGGTTCAGAGCCTGCCAGTCTCAGCGCAAGGGCCATAGTACATGATATGCAAGCGCGGCAGCGAGCTGCGTTCGAGCTGGTGTCCTGGCGCTCAGAGCTGAAGCGTGAGCGCATTGTGCGCAACAACGCCAAGCTAGCCGACACGTTCAACTTGCGCAATGAGGCGGAACGGGGGGATTTGGTGTGGGTTTACTCCCCACCATCAACACACAAGGCGGAATCGCGGGAGCTGTTTGGCGAGGGGTGGAAAGCAGTTCTCAACAAGAAGCTGCTGGACTTGTGGGCGGGGCCCTACAAGGTTCTAGCAGTGGGGCCTATCTATGCGGGAAAGGAGCTGGTGCAATCTAATGTACTGCTCATTGACGGGGCGGGCGGGCCAACGCGTGTGTCCACGTGGCGCACAAAGCGGTGTCGTGATCCGGGTGGTAGCAAATGTAAGCCGCAAGGATTACCAGGCGGATACGCCCAGTACCTCCTCAGTCGCAATCTACTCGCGGCGCCAGCACCGGCTTCGCTCACAGCAGATGATGTCACATGGGCATCTGATCGACATGGGGTAGAGGCGGTAGTGGGGCATAGAGTCCTACGGGATCGCAAAGGCCGGCCAGGCTCACTACAGTACCTGGTGCGGTGGGAAGGCGAGCACATTGCAGATAGCTGGGAGGATGCCAATATGTTAGATGCATGCGAGCATGCAACGGCGGAGTACTGGCATACAGCAACTGTAGCGGGGGTCGATATTGATGATGCTGGCACCAGGGTGGTGCAAGGGCGCATCAGGCAGGCGCGCGAGCGTACGCATGAGGGCGGCCCACTTGTCACCTTAGCTGGGGGTAGGTATAGACTACCAGCGGGGGGTATTGCAACTCAGAGACTGCCCATCTTTCGAGATGATGCGTAGCACAGAGATGATCGGGGTGCGCGTCCTTATGCGGTGGCACTTTCCGAACAACAAGGATGGCGAGCGTCTCCAGTGGTGAGAAGGCATCATACGCAGGGGCGTTTGTGCCCTCGCAGGCGACCGCGGGGGGAAGCCGAGCCGGCGCACGAAGCGCGGCACTACTCAGGTGTATTTCTTTGGCGAGCCGCGGGCGCGCGAAGTGCCGCTCTTGCTTAACAACTACACGTTAGCGATTGATGCGAGCAAGGATGCGTGGTTCTTGTTCAGCACGAACGACAGGATCAATGCTCTCAAGAAGATTCAGGGAGGCGGGGCCGCCTGAACAGAGGGGGGGGGGTCATAGCAGTTGTGACAGGCAGACGGCGAGGCGCAGTTGTTTGTCACACCTTTGCTTCTGCGCATTAGCCTGCGAATTCATAGTACTCTGCTGCACAGGTCACAGGAGGCATTTGGCCCAAGTTCAACTGATCAGTGGGGGGGGGGTACTGTGGGGGGGGGCTTTGTGCATTGCACTGTGTACTACAACATTGGTGCTCGGGACGAGCACCGTTGTAGTGGGGGCGACTGTTAGGATTGAGCTTTCAAGTTGCACACAGGAAATTGCTAGACAGCAGGGATAGTTCCTGAAGATTCTCGGCCAGTTCTGTGGCCAGTTCTGAAAGGTTCTGAAACTGCAAAATGCTTTGCTTTGAATGCTTGGTTCAGAGCCTTGGGGGAGCTGTAGCGGCAGCTTGCAAGGTAGTAGATTGCGGCATAGCGGATTCGCTGTGCATTGGGATTGCGTTGACAGTAGTGTAGCTTGGAGAGGGCTGCAGCATGGGGCTGTAGCTGTGGGGGCAAATAGAGGGTTGGGCTTTCTGGGACTTGATCACCCTTGGATCTCTACCTGCTGCTTGCTACCACCACGCTTGAGAATAGCACCACTTTGTTAATTTGGCGGCGGCGGCGTTTGAGTGGTTGGCGTTGAGACACTTTCAGACTGTCATACGACATGTAGATTCCTTACAGCTAGATGCCAATTATCTGGGCTTTTTCGCGCCCTGAGCGAGAATTAATAAAAAGTACCGAGACACGTGCATGGCACATGTGTCGACAACACCTGGACGCACACAACAAGTCAATACAGTCACCCCTCCTTAGAGCCTTGAGGAATTGAGAAATTCGAATGTTGATTGCATTGCATACATAAGTGTGATGAATTATGCAAACGTGGGGAGAACGCTACGGCCAAGAACCACATTGACACTTTCAACCTCAAGTTGACGTCATCCTCAGACTATGGTGACACTCGTCCAGGTGTCATGTAGGCATGCCTGGGCAATTGCTTAACCATACCAAGATGCATCTTATTTATCGAGAGCGGGCAATGCCTGCAGCACTGTGCCTGAACAGGGTGAAAGCGGACAAACGTATTGAACAGTACTGGGTTTCAAGATGCCAAGTGCCAGATCTTCACAAATCTCGGCCGCTTGTCACAGACATGCACAGAAGTTGGCGCAGTGCACCATTGCAGATACAATCAGTGGGCAGATTCGTTTCAGCTCACAAGGTGCAGTGCAGACTAGGCTGCTGCTCAAAATATGAACCCTTCGGCTAGGAACACTGAATCTGGCGTCCTTCGCACAGCTTTGTACCACTTTCAAAAGCAAGGTAGATTTGCTGCCTCAGCCGAACCAGCTCATGTGTGCACTGCTAGTTAAAAACTTCACACCGCAGTTGAATGTGGCGTGTCACACTTGCAGATACACACATGCAGAGATCGCGGACACGCTCGGACCACAGGGGTTGGAAAGTTGATGGGTGTCCACTGGGCTGCAGGCCAATTGCTGTCGAGCAAATCCATTGTCACTCCTCGTGTCGACCATGATGTTGGCCGGGGGTGGCACTGGCTTTGGATATATCTGTAGATGAGATCTCCTTGCACATTAGGTTGGCGGCCGGTAGCACTCGGGCCTTTCTACGGCAGGTATGCGAGCCGTTAGCACGTGCACAAGTAAAAGGGCATATGGTTTGCGAAGGCGGGAGATACGGGTTGCACAACCCACCGCCGCTCGCCAAGCCATTGCTTGCCTGCGGTTGTTCGGAGGAATCCTCTGCAACAATCGCTGACACGGCAGGGAACGTGCGATAAGATCTCATCGCAGCTTGCGCCATACTGATGAAAACTTACAAACACACCAGTTACACGTGCACTCAGCAATGCCCCCTCCTGGGCGCGTGTGCTTGCACATCGACGAAGCGTCGAACCGCATGCTCTCCATGACGTGCGCGGAGCCAGCTTCGACGGCAAGATCAAGCAGTGCCTGATTAATAGAAGTAGATGATTCAGTCATTTGCAGTCTTGGATGTAGGTCATGTGTTGCTGATGATTGACATCAACTGCACTTGATTGCCTCTGCGAAGTGGCAACGCCATTAACTTGCATCTGAGAACCGAGTGCAAAAGCATACTGACCCTCACATGTATATGTTGTTTTCATGCAGCATACAAGGTCTGGGCGTACACCAAACATGAAATTCACCTTTGTGCGCACGTATGGCGGGCGTCACAAGTAGGACTCGTGGTATTGGATTGCTCAGCCTCGCGCTGATTGCCCAAGTGCCCAAGCAACGTTGCTGGAAGCGGCGCTGTGTGTGTGTCGAGTGCGATACAATTCATCACAGATCACACATAATCTGTTGAGCATGACTTGTTTGCTCAGAACCACACATGAACAAGCACGTAGACAAGGCTCTGGTGGACGGGGGGAGATGCCGCTTAGCAATGTGTATATAGCAATGTCGTCAGTGACCTTGTTGAGCACTGATAAACTTTGTTGCAACAATATGCACACTTTGCATCGTCGTATGAATCATATGGGCTCTTGTACGCCCTAAGCCAACCTATATGAACAGTACAACCCTGATGAAGTTATGTATTGGTTGAAGGCTGCAGAATAGATCTGCTGCTTGGTGCGCAACTGCAGTCTTCAGCTACATAAGAACGTCAACAGTGCGATCATGCGTCAGCAGACATGAACTTACATGAGATCACATGCTTCCAACGAGTGCATGCGTACCTAGCAACGCTTTACAATGTGGTCAGTTCTGATAAGCTGTGCTTTTTTCCCAAAAGCTCGAGCAGCTGAAACTGCATACTTGAGGCAGTAGGGATCATACATTCGGCACTAAAAGAGTGCAGGTCAAGCTACCCCAGTGCATCACAAGTGCGCTGTAACGTGTCTGGAAAGATCAGCCTGTCTCAGGCGCATACACTACCGTTGTGGGGCCTCTCCGTTTGTGGTACAGCAAGCTTGACAGTCCCATGGCGCAGGTGAATGCACAGTCAGAGGCATCGGGCAACCGGTGCAAACACCACCCACAAGACGCATCGAACAGATTTGGTGGCACAAGCTGTGTCATGACACTTGTGCATGCGGTGCGGTGCGCACACATATTTTCCACGTCAAACCAGCCCCTGCCGGCACTGCCTTGACTATATAAGTCCACACCGCTCACGTCCACAACGGTGAGTGCGGCTCAAGCTGACGCCGCCGCCAGTGCTTGTGTGCTGCTTGCACTGCCAATCAGTGCTCAACTGCTGACAGTTCACTACTGTGCTTGTGTTACCTTTGTTGTGTTTGATTGAACTGCTGCTGACTCGACACGTTGAGGCACAGGTATAGACCCCCCCTCCCCCCCCAGCCCCCAGGGTTCTCTCAAGCGGTGCAGGCAAGTGCACGCATGGGGGAAGCACACCCCTGCACGCCAGGGGAGGGCAGCGAGATCAGGACGCACCCCCCCCAACTGTACCCCTGAACCCTAACCCTAGGACACGCAGCGCGCGCGCGCACGCCGCAGAACCCTAACCCTAGGACACGCAGCGCGCGCACGCGGCAGCAGCGGCGCCTTACGACGACGCCTTGGCTTCCGCCGCGCCGCCGTTGGCCTGCTCTGCGCCGTCCGCCGCCTCCTTCTGCTCGAGCTCGCTGGCATCATCCAGCTTGGATTCCTCCATCACGACCTCCGCAATGATGTACTTGATGCGCGCAAACGACTTGCGCAGCAGCGTCTCCAGCACGTCGTACGGGTCCTCGAGCATGAGAACGTTGTGCAGGACCATGAGGACGCCGCCGAGCTTGCGCAGGCGCTTGGTGAGCTGGAAGCGCGTGAACGAGTCGATCTGGCCCAGCGGCGCGTAGCCGCTCGCCAGCACAATCTGCGGCGCAGTGTGTGTGTGTTGTAGGGTGGGCAAATGGCGTATGATTGAGTGTTGATGTACAAAGAGGCGAAGGAGTTGCCTGACCCAAACAGGACGGGCCCA
Source organism: Tribonema minus (assembly GCA_017506865.1). Taxonomy (NCBI): domain Eukaryota; class Xanthophyceae; order Tribonematales; family Tribonemataceae; genus Tribonema; species Tribonema minus. The sequence goes on from JAFCMP010000511.1 coordinate 750,642, forward strand.
GTTGTGCGCACTGTCAGTGCACAGAAGGGGCAAACGGCGTATGTTTTAGTACTGAAAAGTTGCACACAAATCATCCTAGTGAGCCTTGAAAACTCACAAACAGAAACCTGAAATGCTTTTGTGGAGCGACAGGATGACTCAAATGCGAGATGGCATCTGCAGTCGTGTCTGAGGGCCTTCATAAGGACCACATGGCCCAGCAGCATTGCATACTTTAAAGTAGAAGGTAGCAACAACCCACCACCATGCACCCTGAGCGCACCTGAGAGCCAATGTCATTCAGCACCACCATGTATGCCATGAGACTTGCAGGCATGTATGTATGTGCGGTCAGCTGCGTCCAGCGCACAAGCACCTGTATCCCAGGGCGTTGTATGCATGTAGTCTACCATAAAGTGCTTTTGATTTGTGTGTGAATGAGTTGTCATGTCCAATGCCGCGCCTGGGCACTGCTGTCGAGGGGTCAAGCGAGCGTCACAACAGGTAGCTCTGTAGCCGCAGCCACGCATGTGCCAGCTTCCTGTACTCAATGTCACTACACTGTACGCATCACACGTCTCAGAAGCACACAACATGCGCCGGATGCTGTGAACAGAGCTACTCTATGTGCCAGCATTGCATACTCAATGATACTGCACACCATTCGTATCTGAAGCACGCAACGTCGCATGCTGCCAACGCATTTGGAAACTGTATCTCACCGCAAAGACGCGGCTGTCAAGGGGCTGGTCAAGCGGCACCGGCAGCTTCATCTTGCCCTCCTCCGGAAGTCCCACTAGCAGCTGCTGCTGCTCCTCGAGGCGCTTCAAGAACTCCTCCATGCGCGCGTTGCGGTCGGGCGCCTTCATGAAGAAGGGGTGCTCCTGCAGTGGCGTGCCTCCGGGCTCCATCGGCACCCTTTTAACACCGACAAACAGCACAGGGTGACGTGCGGTTTGGTGGGGATTCGATAAGGCTGCATTGCGTGCTGACAGGTGGATGCTTCAGGTATGTACACCAATACACATATGTGTACAGACAGCAGCCTCATGCGCTTCAGGAATTGGAAATAGTAGTAGGATCAGTATTCTTCCTAAGAAGCGCATGTCTACACATGCCTACACAGGTTTCAGCCCCAACGCATGGGCACCTTCACAGATGCACAAGGCTTTGTGCCTGTGGGCTTGTGGTCACAAATGCGTATGCACTGAGAGCCCCAAGTACCAGCAATCACTGTCGTGTATCAGTCAACGCGCAGCGCCCGTACCTGGCGCCTGCAGCACCACACTTCTAACCCACAAAGTGCCGAGGAGAAGCACTAAGTGTTAACACGCCGAGCGGTGACAAGCCCTGACCCTACTACCAAACAACGATGGTGGCTTTGTAGAGACGTCAACAGCCGGCGCTTAACACTAGTTGCAAGTGGCGGCGGCAGTTGCAAGTACACAACGGGTACACATACGTACAAAAAGGGTACACAAATGCTGGCGAGCTAAGCACTGACCTGTCAATGAGCGCCAACAACAACCCGCAGAACTCAATCTGCACCGCCTGGATCTCGGCGTAGTCCTGGGGCCTGCCTTCCGCAAAGAACTGCAGGAAGAGGTCTGCCACGGACGCAATGGCAATGGACTCGGGCAGGAATTGCCGCAGCTGCGGAGGCACAAAAGCGCATGTATGTATGCATCAGGGGTCAGAACACACACACATGTTTGGCCAGGGTGATTGACTTTTCATGAAGACATTCTCGACCCTACAAGCGGCACACGCGCGTAAAACAGCAGCGCTACATGGAAGCCTGTAGCGTCGGTCCTGATTCAGGCCGTGTACAAGAGTCAGCGCCGACCCTGCGGTCAGTGGGGCACTGCACAGAAGAGTGGTCAGAAACAATACCACAATGCGTTGAGAGGAATCCTTGTCTCGTCGACTGTATAATGACATCCTCACACAGTGCTACAAACTCAACGGCCACTTCAATTTTTAGTTGAACTTCATTTCGTGCAGCCAACAGGCGTTACAAACAGCACAGTTCCTATCAGCCCTTGCAAGACGGCCAACTGCCCCACCTTGCCTTGGCAAATTCAGACATGCCCTACTGTACTGCCTCGCCGTGCCTTCGTACATGGGCCCTTAGGGTTAGTATTAGGGTATGGTCTGTGCATGCGCATTCCTCGATCCAGAGACCAACACGCCTGAAGGAGACACGCACTGCACAACAGCTCCAGAACAACACTGGCAGTACTACCTGTCAGATCAACAGTGGCTACGGTAACCTTAAAACTTGAAGTTACCTCCAGGAAGGCCAACTATGCACATGTAGCAGCTCTGACGAGTCGACTCAACCGTTGTGCTTCGTGCCAAAAGTCTGTATGCTCTACATAGCCCACTACACTCGCCTGTATCACAACACAACAGAGGTCACTCACGATGCTGAGCTGCCATAGCTGTAGTGCAATTTGTAGTCCATGCACCCATATACTAGCAAGTAGAAACCATATCCACATACCATGGAGACCTGCCGTCCTCAATCAAGCTGAACTAACTAGAAGTACCTCACACCGCGAACGCGCCATGCGCCGATGCGCACTCTGCAGCAGCGCTTGCCCCCCGTGGCCGCGCTACATAACAAGCCCTTCTCCTCGCCACAACCACGCCAAAGGCTGGCGTTTCTAGACAAGTAACGGAGAGAAAGGCCCTTTTTGGGCCCTGCGCCCACGCTAACGAGCCCCTTCTCGCCGCCACAACGCGCAGCGCTCACCTCCCACAGCTACGCACATGGTGCGCGACACCCCCTATACACACATAGAAGTACCCGCTAAGACGTGCTGTCCTCAGTCCAGCTGAACTACACTGTGAGAGCGCCACGCACAGCAAGCTGCGGCAGCGCTCGCACCTCTGCGACCACGCTAACAAGCCCCTTCTCGCCGCCACAACCGACACCGCCACAGCAGCAGCGCTCACCTCCCACATGGCGACACACATGGTGCGCGACACCCCCTGCGCAAGGTCCCCGTACTCGTCCAGGTACCCGAGGCGCTGCATCACATCCCGCGACACCTCTAAATAGGGCCTTTCCGGAACCTCGCCGTCGATGAACTGCTTCAGCGTGCGGCCCGCGATGCGCCGCGCCATCGGCTCGTTCACATAGGAAGAATAAAGCGCGCCGCGCGCCGTGCCCGCCGGCGCGAAGGGCTCCGCGGGCGCTATCTTGGACAGCGCGTGCTGCAGCGCGACGGTCGGGTATTGGGGGTCTTGCCCCTGGATGGCTGGGATGGTGCCCAGCATGAGGTACTGGATGCGGGGCCAGGACATGTTCATGAACAGCAGGTTGCCCTGAGGGGGGGGGGGGGGGGGGGGGGGGAGAGGGGGTAGGGGGTCAATACATATGGGACCAGCATGAGGTACTGGATGCGGGGCCAGGACATGTTCATGAACAGCAGGTTGCCCTGGGGGGGAGCGGAGGGGGGCCGGGGAGGGGGGGGTAGGGGGGGAAGAGGGGGGGGGGGGTCAGTACATGGGCGCGTCAAAGTCGCGTCAAAGTCGATGGAACAGCAGAGTGCGCAATGGAGCGAGAAGGGAATTCAGGGTGGACAGAGCAGAGGGGGGGAGTTTGTCATGACAAACGTGACATGTGCCTTGCATTGAGTTCTTACTCGAATAAAGCTTATGAAAAACCAATCAAAAGATCGTAGAGCTCTAGGTGACAAGGGATGGTTAGCCGCAAGTGCCTTCCACCAATAACCGTGGTCGCCGCTGCTGCAGTCATCATCATACGGTCCACGAAAATGCTGTGCATGCTAGCAGCCTGTAGTGGAAGCAAGGACACGCGACGTGGACTACAACAGGCAGTACGTTGCCGGTCCGAAGGTGGGGGGTCCTAACCCTAACCCTAACCCTAACGGGACCGGCCCTTTGAGGAGTCCATGAGACACCCTGGGATGCACCACATGAGGTGTTCAAAACACAACACTTCCAAGTGACTGGAACGGTGGTGTGCTAGGAGACTTCTGCGCAACAACCACTGCCAGCTGATCACAAGGAACCATGAGTGCATCAGAGAGCTTGCGGCATGCGAGCATGCTAGCTTGACACCGCTGTTGATTGATCACTTGGGTATCATAACCCTCACCTCTGGATGCTGGATGTGATGAGTGTATGCTAACCCTAACCCTAAATGCAACCCTCATCGCACACCTACACAAGTAAAATCTAAACTCAACCCGCCTCAGCTCCTTCATCAGCAAAGCAGTGCTCAAACAGATGAATGAATACATTAATACATACATACATCCTGATTTCAATACCTTCATTGCTTGCAGTGCGGACATGCATGATATACATGGGTACATGTAGACAACAGCGGCGGCGCGCTGCATGTACGCATATAACACATGAGTCTTTTCGACTACTGTGGATATGATGGCACTGTGTGACTCGTGGCCAATGGCTGCAGCAGCGGCGACCACGGTTATTGGTGGAAGGCACTTGCGGCTAACCACTCCTTGTCACCTAGAGCTCTACATTTTTGTAATTTGTTTCCATGCATACATACATACATACACCCCTGCTTCTAATACCTTCAGTGCTTGCAGTGCGGACACACACAAAAATGTACACCAACACATAGACAACAGCGTGCGTGCACAGAACATACACCTGCGTGTCGAGCCCTCTGCGGCCGGCGCGGCCGCTCATCTGCTGCGCGAGCAGCGGCGTGAGTATCCCCTCCATGCTCTCGCAGAAGCAGCACGTGCGGAAGGGCATGTTGACACCGTACGCCAGCGACTCATCGCTGAACACAAACGCCAGCTTCCCCTGCTGCGCGAGCTTCTGCACAATGCGGCGGTACTTGGGGAACGACGCGTCGTCGATGTAGATGCCGAACCCCCTGCGCAGCGCGCGCAGGAAGGGGTGCCCGGGGTGCTTGAGCTCCCCCTTCCCCATGGAAGGGGCGAGCTCCCCGCAAATGTCCTCATACTCTTTGCTGCTGAGGCGCATGGTGGGGGGTGCCAGAACGAACTCGGGGTGGGGGGCGGCGGTGTCGACGAACTCAGCCGTGGGGTCCATGTCCGCCGAGTCTTTGGCTTCCTCCTCCTGCTCTTTGGCGTTTGCGACGCGGCGCTTGGCCGCCTGCGCGCGCAGCCTGTTGAGCTCCTCTGCCTGTGATGTGGTGCGGTAGTGGGGGTGGGGCGTGGGTCAGAGAAAGAACAGGGGGGTGGTTTTGGATGTGAGAACGGGGAGGGGGGGGGGGGGGGGGGGCAGTGTCCGAGAGGCGCTGCGCTGTCGTGTGGAGCAACGTGAGCTGCGTAGCACACGAGTAAAAGCTGCGTTGATGGATACCGCAAGAAAGTGCAAGTGGTGTACAGAGCGCGAAGCATAATGCACATGGCAAGACTGCGCGAATGGGGTTGACAAGCCATTGCTGTGTGCATGCATACGATATACGATCAGCCAAGTACCTTCATGCAGCCTTTGAGTGCATGAGTGCAGGCTCAAGTAGGTAAGAAGTCGAACTGCGAGAAAGGAGAGCAGGGTTGCTGCTGTGTGTAGTGTGACGAAGCCAACAAAAAAGCAACCAGACAATGCGGAAACTCAATGTGATAACCAGCAGGCATTGAAGCGCACAGGCCAAACTGGAGAAGGTTTGCACAGGCACGGCAGGCGGCAGTCAACTGGCGCAGTAGTGAAATCACCACACAATGGAGCCTCAGAGCGGTGAATGAACAACGCCGTACAACTGCATTGTGCTGCAAGCAGCCGTGCATAACCCCATGACTGGTGACACATCAACCTGCAGAAGAAGCCAGAGACGCACAGACTCCGCTCTGAAGTTACGCGCGACGCCGCTGAAGTTGAAGTTCGTGCTGCTGCTGAAGTTGAAGTTCGTCGTCTGAGGCTGCCAACAAGCAGCGCGTGACTGCCGAAATGCGCGCCGTCGCCGAGGCTGCAAACAGGCAGTGCGAGGCCACCGAGACGCGCGCCGATGCTGCTGGCAGGCAGCGCGCGCCGCCGCCTACGCACAGCTCGAGGCCGCCAACAGAGAGTGCGAGGCTGCCGACAGGGAGTGCAGCGTCGCCGCCATCATGGTGCGCGCCGCCGCTGCCAACAGGCAGCGCGAAGCCGCCGACGCGCAGCGCGCTGCCGCGGAGGCTGCCGTCCATGGCCCCGTCTCGGACCATGCCAATGAGGTGAGGCTTTTCCCGTCGTGACTGAAGGTAGTCTCTGCAGAGACTTCTCTGCGCAATGCGGCCGCATACCTTCAGTCATTATGGAAAAGCCTCACCTTATTGGCATGGTCCGAGACGGGGCCACAGACGGCAGCCTCCGCGGCGGCGCAACCTGTCCGCTCAGCCTGGCAGCGGCGGCGCGCTCCATGATGGCGGCGACGCTGCACTCCCTGTCGGCAGCCTTGCACTCTCTGTTGGCGGCCTCGAGCTGTGCGTAGGCGGCGGCGCGCTGCCTGCCAGCAGCATCGGAGCGCTGCCTCAAAAGTCTGGAACAACTCCCTCCTGTAAGCCGCATCAAGCTACCTCTGACCCTCGCCCTGCGCTACTGACCTTCTCTTGAGGTTGGCATTAGGTCAGGGTTAGCATCAGCACAAAGCTGCTTACCTTCTCCTGCAGCTCTTTGAGGTAGTTGGGGTACTTGCGGCTCTGCCCCAGCTCCAGGTCGCTCAGCAGCTCCTTGAACAGCGACAGGCAGTGGAAGCTGTCCAAGTGGAACATGATGGCAGGGCAGAGGTCCTTAGCCTTGATGTCACGCGCCGCTGTTGCGACATCGACCGCCGAGCCGACTGGGCCAGGGTGGAAGCTGGTTAGCAGCGACTGCGACGCGACAGGCACCAGCAGGGGCAGCAGAGGAGGTCAAAAGGGGCACTCGCACATCACAGGCAGGGTGTTGCTGACGGAAACGTTGTGATGTGGGTGCGTTCGCTGCAGGGTTGACTGGCTGGAGAGACAGACGCTGAGCAGGGTTGAGATGACCTACTCGACCCTGAGAGCTGAAAGCAGCGCAGCCGTGTCAGGACAAGGTGACTGATTATTGGCGACCAAAGGCAAAGGGAGCTGCCGCACACATGCTTGCTGACGTGGCTTTCATCAGTTACACAGACCTCAACCCTACCCGTAACCATAACCCAACTGTACACGGGAAAGAGACACAATGAACTTCACATTGAAGTTAATGTCAGAAGATAAGGTCAAACACAAATCGACAAACCGTACACAGCAAGATGTCCAAGTGACCATATCAGAAGCTGAAGCGTGCAGCAGGGTGTGTAGGCAGCACACAACACAAAGACTGACAGCCACAAAGAGATCTTGTGAAGCAGGCCGTGCAGCGGAGGACGAGCAGAAGAGCACCCTGAACGTAAGTCTCAAATTGTTCACCCAACCGTTCCGACCCAAAACACAACATAACATTCAGTACACTTGCAGCAAACACATTGAACATAGCATCAAGACCTCAAACACAAACTTTGGTCACGTGCAGTGCTCACAACTGGGGAGTCTCAAAATCCTCTTGCAGTAGCCAGCCTGATTTGATTATTAATTGACATCTGCATGAATGAGCAAGAGGCTGATGACCACGCCAAACTCGCAAAGGCACAAGGTCAAGGTGGCTCCTAGCACGCTTACAGAAATATCAGCACAGACCGTCTTCAATGGAGTTTCCTAACCCCTGCCCGAAGGCACAAAGTGGAGGTGGCTCCTAGCCACTTACAGAAAGCTCAGCACAAAACCACCATACACTCGGCATCTTAGGTGGAGTCATCTGACTATTCCATAGAGTGCACTTCAACGAGCCATGCCAGAAAAAACATGTATCCCATTCTACTGTTGCGCGCTTCGGCAATGTGCAGACGCTTATCACATGAATGTAGGTATGCTCTGTCACAACCCACAATACATCCCAAGTGATCTATAGGTTCTGAAGGGCGTTCTCTTGTGCCAGCATCTCAGCAACCATGTTAGTAATCTGGATGCGCACTTATGGTGATGATGGTCGCTTGCCATCACACCGAACGACAAGGGAACGTGCTTTATAGCGTACCTGCGGTTATGTTGGCATCTCGTGTAGGTATGCTCATCCACACTAACAATACATATTCACATGTTCTACATGTCCCGTGCCAACCATGTTGATACACTAGTACATGCATTGGCGGTAATGTCAAAGTCACCACAAACGCCAAGAGAGCGTGCGTGATAGCTCACAGCATAACAAACGCCGAGATAACGTGCGTAATAGCGTACCTGCGTCTCTGTTGGCATCTCCTGGGCCATCACCTCCAGCCTGCTACACAACGCGTCTTCGTAGTCCTTGGACATCTGCAGCGTAATGCGCTTCGAGTCCTGCAGAAGCAAGGGTTGAAGTTGAAGTTTAGCAGGGGAATCTCTACACACAATGATGACAAGCATGGTTTCAACAAACAACGATGACAAGCGTGATGCGCTTTGAGTTGAAGTTAGAGTTCAGCAGAAGACTCTCCACACACAGTGACGACAAGCATGGTTTCAACAATCAATGATGACAAGCGTGATGCGCTTCGAGTCCTGCAGAAGCAAGGGTCGCAGTTGAAGTTTAGCGGGGAATCTCCACGCACACAACGATGACAAGCATGGTTTCAACAAACAACGATGCCAAGCGTGATGCGCTTCGACTCCTACAGCAGCAAGGGTTAGGGTTCGCGCCTACTGCACTGCATGGTACTGATACTTCGCTGCACAACCTGCAACTCCAGTCAACAAAGAGCAGAATACAGCACAGAGCACGTGGCCTGCAGACTTAAGGCTGTTTGCAAAATAATAATAAATACAGTGAGCTGCGGAGCGACCATAAGCGGTCGCAGCACACGGTGGCATCGTATCTTAAGTGTGCTGTGTAGCCATGCTCGAAGCCAACCACAAACGCACTCGCTGACCGTCATCCAAACTTCAAGCCCCAGCTCATCAACGCCTTCAAGCGCATTGACATCACGCCTCGAGCAGCCCCACCGCGCCTCCAACCTTGACCCCTCAACTTCAACTTCAAATCCCACGTGTGACTCACCGCGTGCTTAGCAAACTTCAACTTCAACTCCCCGGTGTGTGTGACTCACCGCGTACTTGGCAAAGAAGTCAACGGGCTGCAGGTCGTTGATCTTGTCCGCAGGGAACGCAGCCATCATGCCCCTCCAAAGCGCGTACGTATCCTGGGGGGTGAAGGGCAGCGAGAACGTGTGGAAGCAGCCCCCCTCGACCTTGAGCATATCCAGGGTGACGGCCGCCAGGGGGTGCAGGGGCTTGAACTGGCCAGCGTCGCCCATCCACACCATGCGCTGGAGGTTGATGAAGCGGCCGCTGCGGGTGGGTGATGCGTGCGATGATTGAGGTGCAAGCCGGTTAGTGATGCGATGTTTGATGGTGTTTGCCGGTTAGTGGTGGTGTGCTCAATGTATGAGCCGGCAGCGAGCGCAAGCTGGGATGTGATGGTGCGATCAATGTATTGGCAACATGCACTGGAGCTTGATGAAGCGGCCGCTGCGAGTATGTGTTGCTGAGAGATGGGAGGGGCAAGTCAGTGGGTGATGGTGTGATGAACGTACTCCAAGTAGATATTCACACCGTGTAATGAACGTATTTCAACTAGGTATGTACACCATGCATTAAAGGCTGTTGAAGCAGCCGCTGCAAATAAGTGTTGCGTGAGAGGCAGGAGCAGCAAGCCGGTTAGTGATGGTGCGATCAATGTATGAGCCCGCAGCAGGCACAAGTCAGTAGGTGTTGGTGCAATCAATGTATTAGCAACGTGCGCTGAAATTTTAATGAAGCGGCCGCTGCAGGCATTTGTTGCGTGAGAGGTAGGAGGGGCACATGAGAATGGAAGCATCTGCGGCTCATCGGTGCCTTCCCTTGCCGTCGCATGACATGGCCTGCAACCAACACAAAGCCATCCAACTAAAAACAATACAACAGCAACAGCAGGTCGCTCGTCCTGCAGGCAAATGCTAACCCTAACCCTAACCCTAACCCTAGCTCGTCGCGGGTTGTGCCGCGTCTAGCGACTGCACGCAGCGCAGAGAGCAGGGGCGTCATACGCAATCACGCATCACAGGGAACTGCAAATTATTTGCAGCGCCGCTCCTGATCCTAACCCTAACCCTAACCCTAACCCTAACCCATCACATTCAAACCTCAATCCCGCTGCCCCGTGCTTGTGGCGTTGCGTCGCTAACCCTAACCCTATGCACCAATCCGCAGTCAATGCACTAGTCCTTGACTGACTCTGTAGTGGTGGCAGTGCTGATCTCTGCGTGTAGTGATTGGCACAACTTCGACTTCAACTTGAAATTTACAAAAGCGACACCTGGGACACTCTGTGACCCCGCCCTGACTGCTACCCTTCTGGCACTCACCTGTGCTGCTCAAACAGATGAAGGCATTCGTGAGGGTACTCAATCAATAATGCCGAAGACGCAAACACACACCCTATCTCTAACAGTGACCCCAACGCTGGAGTACCCAACCCGACTGCTGGAAATACCATCCTACTGACAAACGCAAACCTGCACCCCTCCAGCAAGAAGGAGGCGAGCGCAACGCTGAAGACTTGAATGCGAGCTCCAGCCCCAACCCTAGCCCCAATGCCAATGCCGCGTACCCAACCTACCCACTACCGGCACTGTACTCACTGAGCACTGACATTGTACTCAAAAAGAAATAAAATAAATGGACGCGTCCGTGACTTGCTCGATCAAACCCTGACAGTGCATACCTTCACTCCAACCCCAGCCCCGACACCTACCCATACCCAAGCTGCTGACTGCTTCAGGACGTACCAAATAAGGGGGCTGACCTGTGCTCCTCGAAGAAAGGGGACCGTGTGGTGTGCTAACCCTAACCCTAACCCTAAACCCTAACCCAAACCCAAAAAGTGGTCAAAGCGTGATGCTGTATACACTTACCCCTGACCCCGACTGTTTCCAGTAGTAGTACTCGATCTCAAGGGGAGTGCTGAGCACTGACCTGTGCTCCTCGACATGTCCGTGAGCTGTGTGGGTTCAAGAAGTATGCTAACAAGGGGGGTGCTGAGCGCTGACGCCGACCTGTGCTCCTGTTGCAAGAAGTGCTCTAACAAGGGGGACTGAGCACTGACCTGTGCTCATCGAGGAAGATGGACGCGTCCGTGAGCTGCTTGGTCAAAGCATGACGCTGTGTACGCTTTTCCTCAAACCCCGATTGTTTCCATAAGTACTTTAATAAGGGGAGTGCTGAGCGCTGACGCCGACCTGTGCTCCTGTTGCAAGAAGTACTCTAACAAGGGGGACTGAGCGCTGACCTGTGCTCCTCGAGGAAGATGGACGCGTCCGTGAGCTGCTTGGGCTCGTCGCTGGGCCCCTCCTGCGCCGCCTCAATCATCTCCACGTCCTCCAGCTGCTGCCCCCGGATCCCCTCCCACCACTCCTTGAGCTCCTGCGCGTTGCCGATGGTCGCGCTGAGCGCCAGAAAGTTGCACGACAAACCCTGGATGAGGCGCTGCAGCGCCGCGCCCTCGTCGCCGTCGAGGCTGTGAACCTCATCGAAAATGGCGTAGTCGAACGCAAACCCGCCCTGCATCTGCGCGTAATCGACCTTGTTAAGGGCCTCGTCGCCCGCGGGGCCGCGCAGCTTGCTGAGTGCCGTCTCCAGCGGCTGCGGCGTGCCCACGATGACGCGCAGGTTGATGTCGGGGCGGAAGTGCATCTGGTCCATGCACAGGCCCACGGACCCCTTCAGGAGCTTGTGGAACAGCGCCGCGACCTGCCACACGAGGGGCTCCGTGGGCACCACGAAGAGCACGCGCGACGCCGCCGAGTCCGACGCGACGTACGACGAGATGACCGTCTTGCCGGAGGACGTGGGGGCGCAGACGATGGCGGACTGGTGCCGATCGACGACGGCGAGGACGCGCTTCTGCCAGTCGTCGAGCTTCCAGCCGGTGGAGAAGCGCGAGAGGGGCGGCAGCCTGTCGGCCATCTCCGTCAGCTGGAAGACCACCATGTCCTCCTCCTCGCGCAGCTTGAGCACCTGCAGACAAATGTGGGGGGGGGCATTGGTGTTGCTGGGGTGAGTGGGGGGGGGGGGGGGGGCTTGGGAGTGAGGCTTGAGGTGTGGTGAGGATGGTGGTGGAAGGGGGGGGGGGGGGGGGTCGGGTGCGGATGAAGCCGGGGGGGGGGGGGGGGTGATGGTGACGTGATGGGATGGAAGGCTGTGGGTTGCAACTCATGAAGCTTCAGCACCTCAATGCTAGGCCAAATTATGGCTAGGGAACCATGAAAGTGCAAACACGGTGATGAAAGAGGTTTAAGGGTGGTTTGAACTGAAAGGAGTGCTCAACGACCACTTGTCACTCCTCTGCCGTGTGTGCAGACAGCTGCAAATGATGCCGATGAATGAGTTCGGAAAGCGTTGGCCGGCAGCCGCCGTGGTTGGCGAAACACATCAAGAAGTGACCACAAAAGCGACGTAAGGCGATACAGCTGTAGTGTCGTTAAGGCACACACTGGCCACAGTGCAGCACTTCAAGTAGCAGTTGGTACAAAATCACATAATGAACTCCGTGCAGCAATGATCGCATGCACTGTTGAAGTGCATACATCATTGCAAAAGCCAGCTGGATCAGATTAGTAGATGTGACACCACGACTTTGTGACTGCAGAGCTTGAAAGATCACAATCGCCTCAGAAACCCACAAATGTATGGCACCGTGGGCAGCACCAGTGCAGAAGCTCAATAGCAGGCTCAGCGACGATGCAGATGGTGCTGTACACCTGTCCAAACCCCCGCACACTGCTGCCACGTTCAGACCATCTGGGAACGAGCTCCCACGCAGATGCTTTCAAGAAGTTCAACTTATGCGGTGGTAGTATCCACAACTCTCAATACAGGTCAGCGCCGGGATGATTCACAGACAGGGCGCAACAAAGGGCATGTACGTATTTGCAATCATAAAAGCGTGCACTGACCTTCTTGATGACCTTCTTGTAGTTGCCCACCAGCTGTGCCTCCTTCGACCGCTTGACGCTGCAGCAGAGCAAGCGCCGTAGGAACAGGGGGCACATGAATAGTGCAAAGGTCAGTTTCGATGATCACGCAAACTGCTTCTGATGCATACTGTATTATACTGTATCATCAAAAAGCCTGTGGCAGCACGTGGGGCATTTGTTCTCCAAGTTGGCTCTAGTTGAAGTTTAGCAGGCGCCTTGCAGAGTATTGCAAATGCCATGTTGAAGGAAGTATGATTAATGACATATACGCTCTTACAGCACACAAAGCGCGTAATTGCTGTCTTGCCAGCAGCCCCTCGGCCTTTGTGGCCCAGAGTCAAGGTTGTGCGACATAACAGTGCTGCGTAATTGGAAGCCACTTGCTACCAAAGGTGCACCCCTTGCATCGACGGCGCATGACCATACAGTCTCAGAGGATGTGGATATCTTCAAGCGGTCAAAGCAGACCATGGTGCGCTGCCTGAGCAGTTTGTAAACAGAGCTGTCATAACAAGAGCAGCACTCACACGGCTGGCAGCACATCCAGGCTATCGCGTTGTGAACATCAGCAACAGCAGCCACTAGCGGCCATGCACTGACAAGTGCTGCGCAGCACTATTCTAGACTGCCATGAGGCAGCCCAGCTGCTTGTGCAGGCGTTGCTGATGACTGCTGGAGTCCCGCTGAGATTATTTTTAGTTCAAGTTGCAGTTGATAGCATTGGACTCCAATGAGGCAGCCCGGTTGTAAAGTGTTGTGACGCAAGTCTGATGACTGCTAAAGTCCTACTGAGAATCGGCGTCAGCATTGAACAGCTGCACAGCCGCTGACCAGGAGCAGACGCCATGCCTACAAATATGTTCAAGTTGAAGCTTACTATCCGAGGCTTTCTGAAACTTGAGGCCTCATCTTGACTCATACGGCAGAAATGCATACATGCCCTGGACAGATGGTCAAACAGTATGTGCATGTCCGCGCCGCATTGGCGCCATCTGCAATGCCGGGTCAGAACATGAAACTTCAACTGACTGACTGTGCAGCTTGGCAAGTGGCAGGTGCGATACCTCTATCAGGTGCTCAAGCCATACAATTTTGATCGCAAAACAACACTGCAAAGCACAATTCAAAAAGCATCATCGGTGTACCAGCTGGTCTGCAGCCTTGTGGCCTTACGGATGCCGCACGCTCATTGCGTTAAGCACTTAACCCTAACCCTAACCCTAGATGTGTCAGTTCCGTCATACCACAGCACCTGTTGCTAGCAGCAAGCAAGCATGTCAGCCTGAACTGTCACCAAACGGACGAACTTCACTCAACAGATGCCTGATCGTCACAGTCACCTGTGCGCACTGCAACTTGAAGCACATTTGGTTTCTTACATGTTGGGTTTTGGCATCAGCACTGTGCTATACAGTGCAGTTTGAAGCACATGTAGTTTTTGACATTTTGGGTTTTGGCATCAACAGTGCGCTCCATATACAATGTCTGACACCTCGTGCCGCCGCTGGCCTTGGACTTAGGGTTAGGGTTAAACCCTAACCCTAATGCATGAAGTTGTATTTTGGCATCAGCAGCGCGCTATACAGTATAACTTGAAAAACATATGGTTTGTTCACGCTTTTGCATTTTAGCATCAGCATTGCGCTACACAGTGTCAGCTCTGCGCACCTCGCGCCGCTGCTGGACTTGGACTTCTTGCCGTCCTTCTCCTTGTCTTTGTCCTTCTTGTCCTTTTTCTTGTCCTTTTTGTCGCCATCCTCCGCTGCCTTGGCTACGCGCTCCTCCTCCATGGCCGTCCCAAACTGCGGCATGGACTCTATGGCCCAGAACACATCAAACGCCGTCCTGAAAAGAGCGTTTGAGTGCGTCAGATGTTGGTGATGGTGCTAGGTATCGCCCAAAACACATCGAACGCCCTCCTGTCAATAGTGTTTGACCATGTCAGATGTGACTGTGTCAGATCTAGCTGATGGCGCTACCGTCCAGACACATCACACGCTGTCCTGCCAGAAGTGTTTGACTATGTGAGATGTGACTTGTTGGATCGAGTTGACAAGAATTGATGCTGTTTTGTTCACGCAAGCGCGCCTGCCAGCACAACACCGCACGCAAGCGAGCCTGAAAATGCAACAGGAGCACAAATCCGACGCAGCCTTTATCAGCCAGACAGCATCAATCCGGTCTTGCGGTCATGGATCTTTGGCGGAAAGTGCAAGTTGAACATGAGTTTACATCAGCGCAGCACTCTACCAGTGCTTGCGACCTCATAGGCATATCATAATGATGGATTATATCACTCAGCACACGACTGCTTGAGGTCTCTTCAACTAACGACTGTGGTGAGACTGTGCCGCAACGGACACAACTGAAGTTGACCTTTCAAACCATGGCATCCATGCGTGTCTTTATGCATGTCATCAAGAGGCCATCAAGGCTGGCACAGCTTGTATGATTGTGTGCTAAAGGTCTGACTATCCACAAGTACACTAGCTCTTGTGGCAGCTGCTGAAATCATCGAATTGGACTGTTGCACAGCCACCTCACTGCAGCAGGAGCGCATGGCCGTTAGACACCATCATTGTCAAAGAGCAGCTCAGAAGAGTCTCCAGTCTCGCCCCTCATTGTGATCCCTACCCAATGCTGAACTTCACCATTGTGACGTTCATGAGCGTTGATGCTCATGTTCAACTCTTGTGTGTGCTCATCTGGTGGTTGAGCATCAGCAACAGCCCCCAGCAGCAGGTGAGCATCACCATCATCAAACAATCAGCTCACTGTGAAGCTAATTCCGGAATCAAATCTACACGCTCAGTGCGAACCCTAACCCTAATTAATGACTCACTTCTTGTCGCGCGCCTCAACCGCATCGGTCAGGATCTCCAGCAGCTGCGAGAGGCGCCCAAAGGGGGTTGACATCTTCATGCTGTGCAGCATCTGGCGCTGACTCTTCCCACTGGCATTGCGCAGCTTCTCCAGATCCTTCTGCTCCAGCTCCTGTGTGCCAGAAGGGGACATGGCAGTAGGTCAGTTGCAAGCTCTCAGAAAGCATAGCGCAGACATTCGCGTGTCAGTTGTGACCTCTCAGAAAGCATAGCGCAGCCATTAGTGTGTCAAAAGGGGACATGGCAGTAGTTCAGTTGTGAGCGCTCGGGGAGCGAAGCGCAGCAATTAGCGCTGCTGCTGCACCACCACATGAAAGCAGTTGTGGGTTGGGGTGCTTGGGCCAGGCCCAGGAGTGCTTTTGCTACACTGCTGGGCGTGTGTGCATATGTGCAGCCAAGCTGTTGCACAATGATCGGTGGTGTACGAGCCTGTAAGCAAGGAGTCTGGACGAGCAGCTGTGACCAGCTGCCGCTGTTGCAGCAGCGATGCATAGCACATGGTCTGACCACCAAGTAGCGGCTTCTTCCCCTGTGCGAGCTAACACGGCAGTTTGACAACGGTATCTGCAGAGTAACCACCAGACCATGCACCATCTGAGCTCACAGTCTCATGCTAATGGAAGCTGACAATATAGGACCTGTAACTGCCCCACTAACCTCATACAGCTTCTTGGCATTCTCTGCCTGAATGAGCTCCTTCTTTGACTGCGGCTTCGCCTTGGCCCCCTTCTTATCCGCCTTCCCCTTGCCAGCTTCCGCCAGCCCACTTGCTGCATCAGCCTCCGCCTTCGCCTTGTCGCTGTCCCAAATCGCTCGGGGGTCGAATTCGTGTGCTGGCCACAAATCTCGCAGCCATATGGGCATAAGGGACTGAGACTCAACCCTGAACCCCTCCGGCTTGCTCCTGCGGGCAAGTCCCCAGCATCAGCATCAGGCGCGGTAAGGAGTTTTTTGCATGGCCAAAGATGTGAAATATTGCACGAAGCGGCGATGCTGTCAATTAAGGGCATCTGGAGATCATTGCGCATAGTTGCTGCTCTACACCGCGCTAGACATACCTGTCTCTGTACTTCCTGAACTTGACGGGCACTCCCTCCCACCGCACATCGTAAAGTCTGTCCTTCTTGATGTTGCTGGTGCGGCCCATGAGGGCCGCGGCTTGCTGCAAGCACAGAGCAGCAGGAAGTAGCGCGGATCAGCATGCCGGACAAGCCCAGCAATACCAGCAAGAGCATGTATGTCGTCTGTACAAGGCAGTCGTTCCGATTGTATGCAGGCAGCGTCGATAGCACTGAGAGACTGAATCGTTGAGCACACACAGACCTCCGTGGTAATCTCTTCGCCCGCATCCGCCGCGGCGGCCGGAGCGGCCGGCGGTGGCCTCACTAGAGCTGCCATGGCGACGAGGCGACAAGGTTTTGAAAGTTTTTTTTTTAGCTCTTCTTTTTTTCAGCCTCGTACCCGATGATGCTCAGCAAAAAAAACTTTTTTTTGCTATTTGACAGCTGGCGCGGCTCTCCTACCACGGTGCTATGGACCCGTTCCAGGCAGCGCTGTCTGGCTTGCTTCAGAAGCCCGCAGGCCCACCACCTAAGATTGGCGCCGCCAAAGCCCCTGGATTAGAGGCCAAGCAACCTGCCAGATCCGATAGGCAAAGTGCACAAACTCAGGCTCTTCTGGATGCGGCTGCTTCGCTGCGGGCACAGCGCAAGGAGGAGGGATGGACAAGCAGGCGCAGCGTCCGAGGCAAGCGGGTGCTTGCCGTCTTGATAATGATCATAGATTCGCTGCCTCACGAGCAGATCTGGCGAGCCTGGATCGCCGGCCCAGGCAGCGAGGACGTGGATGTAAGAGTATGGATCCACGCCAAGGCGCCTGAGTCAGTGACCAGTGAGTGGGTAAGGTCGCGCTTGCTGCCGCACAGCCATCGCCCTCGCTGGGGCAGCATCGAGATCACACGCGCCATGATCGACCTGCTCGAAGAAGCCGTGAGCGATCCTGAAGTCGGCAGGATCATCTACGCCAGCGAGAGCTGCATTCCCCTGGCTCCCCTGGCAGAGGCAGGGTTCGAGCTGTGGAGGGAGGAGAACAGCTGGCTCAACTACCATCTCGAGCCCACAAACGGCTACGACACGCTGCAGAAGTGGGGCAAGATGTCAGTTGTCATCCCTAAGGACACAATCGCCAAGGCGGATCAGTGGCTGTGCCTGGCGCGGGCGCACGCAGAGGACATCATCAGGCTGCCGCTAGAGGCGCAGCAGGACCTGTGGCCTCTCATGAAGAGCGTCACCGCCAGCGACGAGATGTACATCGCCACCATGCTGCGGATTCTCGGCGAGCTTCCCGGCGGCAGCAGCAGCAGCAGCGACGCCGCAGCAGACGGCGCCGCCGCTGCCGCGGACACGCACATCGTCAAGCGGCGCATGACCTGGTGCAACTGGGCAGAGTCTTCCAAAAGCCCGCTAATCCTCACGTCGTTTGACCCGGCGGGCGACTCCGTCACCGCCGCCACAGCGGAGCGCTGCATCTTCGGCCGCAAGTTCGCCAAGGACGCCGTGCCGCTCGAGGCGTGGCAGATCTACCAGGAGGCGCGCCTCAAAGACTTCGAGACGGCCATGGCGGCCATGGACCCTGCCGAAAAGGAGAAGGTGCTAGCGTTCATAGCGGCGGGGGAGAAGCCCTCAAAGCGCCACCGCAACCCGCCCCGCCACCTACACCCCATGAACGGCGCCCCCCCCCACGGCTGGCACGGCGAAGGCCCCCCGCCAGGCTGGTTCGGGCCGTTCGGGCCTGGTGGACCCCCCTTTGGTCCCGGGGGTCCGCCTTTTGACATGCCGCCACCTGGCTACTTCGACGGCCCGCCGCCGCCGGGCTTCGGGGGACCGTGGCCGAACGACGGGCCGCCGCCGCCGATGGGGCGCAAGCGGCGCCGCGACGCCGGCGACGGCTGGCAGGGTCCGCCGCGCGGGGGCGGGGGGGGGTTCTTTGGGGGGCCTCCTGGGGGGCCTGAGTGGCGCGGCGGGCCGGCGTGGGAGTTTGAGGGGGGGCCTCCAGGGGGGCGGTTTGAGGGGCGGCCCGGGGGGGGGGAGCCGCGGTCGCCGCGGCGGCAGCGGCGGCGCTCCGGCAGCAGGGGGCGGGAGGCGCGCGAAGGGGCGCAGGAGCGCGGCGATGAGCGCGAGAGGGGGGGCGGGGGGGGCGAGGGGGACTTGCGGGGGAAGGGGGGGTCTAGGGCGCGTGCTGTCGAGAGGGGGGGGACTGCGCCGCAGCGCGATGATGCGGGTGAGTGCGCTTCAAAGACCAGAATCAGCTTCATTGTCAGCAGCATCGTCCTCGGTTGTATTTGCGGAACACGCTCTTCCCGATGTAAGCCCGCAAATGGTTCTTCCACAACGGCATGTTTGCCATCATTGATGGTTGCGAGCCATCCAAAAGTGTAGGCTGTAGCTTTTTCAACCGTGAGTGTCCGTTATTGGCAAACTAGCCATTGGTTGATACAGGTCTGCGCAGCCTTATACCATCAGACAGCAAGTGCTCTATTTCGAAGGGGTCATATCAAGTGCCCACTCTAAACATGCTACTTCGACCAAGAACTATGCTGCGTCGCCGCAAATTGCATTCAATCACTGAGGGTACCTACAGCTGATGGCATACGTTTCGTTTGTGAGGGATGCTGATGCTGAGCAGTGGTTCAGGTTCAGCCGCAGTTGATGCCACATTTAGTGCCATTGACATACCTATCAGTAGCAGCATATGTACGCAACCGCGCCAGCTGCCAACAACAATGAACCTCTTAATTCCACTTAGAATGTGCTCACTAGTGACTGTGTATCAGCTGCATCACGTGCGGTTGCGGTGCTTCTTCAGTGGCTATCGTGCTCCTGACCAGGCTGTAGGTATTGCTGCACCCGGTCATGCCATAGTGGTTGTACCATTGTTGCTTGCAATTACGCCGAAAAAGATCCTCTCGCAGCAGTTGGCGTCGCTGATACTCTGGCGGTGCGACTTTAGATACATTTACGCAACAATCACTCTGCAGCGCGTAACTGTAGTTGGTTTGGTGCTGCCAGGGCCAGCGCCAAAACCAAAAGCCTTGCACCTCTGAGCTTGTGCTAGTTTGTCGCGCCAAATGTGCCAACTTGAAGCTCAGGTGCAACTGGCACGACTGCAGTTACTCACGAGTTGTGGACGCGCAAATTTACTCATGAGTCATGAGTCTTGCCCATGCTTAGGGTCTCAAGCAGGGTTAGCACTGCCATCCCTACCCTAGCCCTTATGTCCTTCTTGTGGGCTCTAATAACGAGTATGGACGCCTGTCAAGCCTTAAATGTAGTACCAGGCGCGCTTAAGCCCAGGTCTAACCTTAGTTGCGTCAAGGCTGTTGAAGTTTGGACGCAGCCCTGCCCTGTGTTCTGCATCCAGGGCTGTGATACCCTGCAAGCAAGTACAATGTCTGCAAGTACACTGTAAACACCCGACAGCCAGAGTGAAATGGGCTTTTTTGCTTAGCAGATCCAGCACTGATTGACTTCACCAGCGCCTGCATCATAACTTGTGAAAATGTATTGTGTGGTGCACAATACTAGCACAATGGAGAATTGCCTACTCTACATCCAGTGCCCGGCTGTAATGATCAGCAGAAGCATACTTTAAAACCATATTTGCGTACGTCCACTGAATGCGTAGTACAGGCGACAGCTGTGTCACTTTGTGGAAGTATGTTCTGTCATGAGTGCAGCAATTGATTAAGGTGCTTGATTTTGCACCGTGTTGCTGGTCGCCGCATCAGCCAGGTTTGCAGCGTTAAGAGGATATGATTGTAACATCAGTGTCAGGCATCAATGCAGTGACATGACTAGCCTATGATGCATTGTCAACGTGAATACAAGAAGCTTGTTTGTGCTGATGGCACGTTCATTGTGGCGTGTGCTGTGCATCGTGGTATGAGAGTAATGCCAAGAAACTGGCATTGTCAGCAGTCAATAAAATAACCACAGAAACCTATTGTTCCAAAGTAAACTGATTCCTTTGTTGAAGCACGTGGTCTGGCACGTTCAAGCGGGCATTGAAACGCAATGCGGTCAGCAGGTTGAAATTGCAAGTTTA
The DNA here is from genome assembly GCA_017506865.1 of Tribonema minus. Lineage (NCBI taxonomy): Eukaryota > Xanthophyceae > Tribonematales > Tribonemataceae > Tribonema > Tribonema minus. The sequence goes on from JAFCMP010000511.1 coordinate 771,612, forward strand.
TCGCACATGGCATGTACATAGCCGGTACACACCTGTACAAACCCAGCACACACCTAGTTGATGCATTTACTATGCTGTCAGGCTCAGTTGCTGCTCTGTCACTGACCACACTCGTGCACGCCGCAGCAGGTGCCAAGCGCAGCAGGATCTCCAATGGAGAAACCGTCAATGCCAACGGAGCGTCACACGCCGAGGGCGCAGCTGCAACTGCGCGCGCGTCGCGCCGTTCGCGCAGCCCACGCCGTCGCGACAGGCCGCCCACGGGCGGCACCGAGGCGGCAGCGGAGGGCGCAAGGCGCGACAGGGGCGAAAGCGGCGGCGAGCGCAGCGGGCGAGCTACAGACAGCGCACCCATCCCCGCCATTGTTACCGCCGCTGCAGCAGACGCTGCGGAGGCGGCGGCGGCGGCGGCGGCTGCGCAGGCGGGGACCCCCCGTGATCAAGGCAGGGAGCACCGCCACAGCGATGCGCAGCCTGCTGAGCGCCATGGCGAGGGCAGGAAAGGGGACAGCAGAGCGGGGGGCAGGGCGGCGGGCGAGCCAGAGGCTGCTGCTGGTGCAGATGCTGCTGCTGCGGCAGCGGCGGCAGGCGGCCGCCGATCGCGCAGCGCAGGCAGGCGAGACGCGCGGCGCGGCAACACGCCGAGGGGCGGCACCGACGCCGCTGGGGGGCGCGATGCGGGGGCTGGCAGGGGGCGCAGGGCGCACGATGCAGATGCCGCTGCTGCTGTTCCATCTGCTGGCGAGGTGCGAGCGGAACCGCCTAGGGGCGCTGCGCCGCCGGACCGCCGGCGCGACAGGGCGCCTGCTGAGGCGCTGGCCAGGGCTGACAGCAGGCGCGCAGCGGGCATGGTGCCGCCGCGCGATGCTGGCGAGCGCGGACTAGAGGGCGGCGGCAGGCGTGGGAGGGGGGACAGCCGGGACCGCAATGGCCGGGGGCAGCACGCTGAGCGCGACGGGGGGCGGAATGGCGCTGCGCCGGGGGGCATGCATGGCGGCGGCGCGCCGCATGCCGCGGCGGGGGGGCGCCACGAGAGGCACTTGCTGCAGGCAGAACGGCAGCAGCTTGCGCCGCCGGAGCATCACCACCACGACCGCCAGCAGCAGCAGCAGCAGCACGATGTAGCACGGCTCAGGCGCAGGCCCGATGAGGCCATGGCGCGGCCCGTGCACGTGCCCGTGGCTGCCCGCAGCGTGGAAGGCCTGCCAAAGCGCGACATGGCACCATACGACGACGCCAGAGTGCCGCCGATACCGGGGCTCGAAGGGCCCCTACGCGTCAGGCCCGTCGCTGACGGGGCCAGGGGCTTGCCGCACGAGCGGCCGCAGATGCACGCCAGGGGGGCGGAGGCGGCAGGCGCGAGGCGCGGCGGCAGCCGCGAACGGCGCGCGCCGCCTGGCAGCCGCGGCACCGCGGCTCCGTTTGAGCGCGCGCACCACGGCGAGCACGACCGCGGGCACGGCAACGCCGGCATGCGCGATGCCAGGGCCCCCGGTGGCAGGGCTCCGGCGGCGCGAGGCGCAGTGCCAGAGCGCGGCGGCGGCGGCGGCGGCGGTGCTCACGGCAGGCGCGAGCGCGCGCCTGACGCTGCCGTCTCGCACTACGGTCCACGGGGGGGTGAGCAGCAGCAGCCGAGCGCTGCTGCGCGTGACAGCAGCCGCGAGCGCAGGCACTTTGCCGGGGGCGGCAGCAGGGGGGCGGACGCGCCGCGCGGCATTGATCATGCTGGTGACGTGCGCAATGCCGTTGGCCGCGTGAGGGCTCACGCGGTGGCTGAGCAGCAGCGCAGCAGCGGCGACGGCGGCGGCAGCGGCGCTGCCAGAGGCGGCGGCCCCCCCGGCGCAGACCGCAAGAGGCAGCGCAGCAGAGAGCGGGACGAGGGGGGCGGCCGGCGGCAGCGCAGCAGGCGCGATGATGAGCAGTTTGGTGGAGCGCTGCCACCTCATGTGGACAGGCATGCTGCTGCGTCGCACAGGCCGGGGGGGCGCGATGCGAGGAGGGGATAGAGATGGTGGTTTGCGATGTGCGTGGCTGTGTGGCCAATGCTGCGATGCCGCTGCAGATGCTGCGATGCGCTTGCCGCTACAGGTGCTGATGCGTGTTTGCTGCGGTACGACGCAGCGTCCGCAGTGCACTCTGAATTACACCTGCTAGTTCACACACATGCTACGAATGTGTATGTCTTGCTCATGCTCATTCTGCAAGTAATGGTGCTGCCGTATAATGTGTGAGTTGATGCTTGAATGGTGCTGATTGACATGCCATCTGACATTCTTTCAGCTGCCTGCCTGTTCAATTGCACTATGTCCGCCCACCATTCTGCACCCCTTTTATGGCCCAAGTGAAGTGGTCGTTAATGTCCATTGTTCAAACGCCAGGCAGGTTTTGCTTGAGGCGGAGTTGACGCTTGTTCGCAATGTCAGCGTCAGCGCAGCATGTGCCAGACAATCACACGACAGCACAAACGGCAGCACGCACGCAGTTGTAAGTTGTTGCATGCTTTCAGGACGTTGCTTCCATGTCAGAAACATTCCTTTTTGGTGAGCCGAAGTGTAATGAGTGCATCTACACTCTGATCAAGAACTGCTTGGCGCCTGTGCACATGCGGTCCGCAAGTTACTCGCCAGTCTGCAGCCATCTCTGGGCCCCCGTAGCCAGGGTTTAAGGGTTACTAGTAGGGGGCAGGGGGGGGGAATCGCGCAACTTCAACATTAAACCTTCGAACCTGGGCAATTAGGGTTAGGATTAGGCAGCAGGACAACCAAGAATGCCGCCATGTAGCCCTCCCACATTAAAGATGATCGTCGCCTGCAGTATGAAAGCTTGCCACGCAAGACCAGGGTTGGCAAGTCGTAATTAGGGGCACCCCTAATTAGGCCCCTAATTGTAATTTAGTAATTAGGGGCTGGCGATTTGCCCCTAATTGCCCCTAATTGCCCTGAATTGCTTTTCAGCTCCCGGAGCCTCAGAGCCCCGGGGCTCAGCCCCCCCTCGGCGACTGCTGAGCATGCATGATGACGTCATTGCGCGTCGACGAAGCAGCAGCACTCACGCAGAGCAGCAGCAGCAGCAGTGTAGCAAGGTTCAATGGCTGACGATGAGGCAGACGGTGATGATGTGGAAGTGGTTGGGGCAGCAGGCGGATCTGCGAGCCGCAAGGGCTTGAAGCCCAAGTTGGGCTTGTGGCAGCTTTTTCGCGATGGTGGCATGAAAAACAAAAGCCATCATAGGGCATTCTGCCTTGCCCATGACCGCGCCGGCGCAGCAGCAGAGGTAACAGGCGTAAAAACCAGCATGGCAGCACACTTGAAGTCGTGTCTGCACTTGTAGCTGACGAGGGGGGTGTTTGAGCAGAGTTGCCAGTGCTAATATGACATCGTCACTGAAAAAATACATGCAAATTAAAGCTTTCATGGTCAGTTTTGTTTCAAGTGTCATGCCCTGCATCTTTGCTAGTTTTTGCTCAGCAGCCCCTAATTAGGCCTAATGAAATGACCCCTAATTAGGTGCTTAGGGCTAATTAGGGGTCAGCAACCCCGCTAGGCCCTAGCGTGCCAACCCTGCGCGAGACAGGCCACGAAGTGGACAAGACATCATTAACACGGCAGGCAGTTTTGGCAGGCACGCACTTAGTGGTTATTTTATGCACATGGTCGCGATATGCGTTACATCAAAAATTTAACACCTGAGCGCTTAGTCACAAGCCATGGGACTACACATGAAGCCCTTGCCACAGAAGACGCACACGGTTCCAGCAGTGCTCACAACAAACATGACGCAAAGGCGGCATCACTAACTGAGCAATGATGCATTCATCCATTCATGGCCACCCCTCATTCGTGATGGCACTGCAGATAAGATGAACTTACTGCAGATAAGATGAACTTATGGCATGTATACAGAGGGTGCAAAGAAAAGAATGTTAATTGCGCAAAGGGAGAGACCAGACCAAGAGTCTTTGGAATGCTACACATCGCAGTGCAGCACATGTTTGCCGTGGCACCAAGCATCTGTTTGTAACAGTGTTGGCCTCTTCAGCTCCTTCTGAATGCACCAACGAAGGTGCATCTGACATCTCGACAGCTGTATTTGCTCATGCATACCGTCGGGATGCGCCAACAGCCCCTCCTGTCCTGATGGCAGCATGTGGTTGGTTCTAAACCCTGTCAATGAGTGCGGCGTGCGCTGGGGTGTTGTTGATACTGTATCAAAACATCGCCGGGGGCCTGAACGCTTGTCAATCTAGTCAGTACGGATGCTCAGGGACAAACACGATTGCTTACATGGCGTAGAGCACACCTCCTACAACCGACCAGCGCGCAGTAGCAGCAGTGGCCAGACCCTCGAACTCACCCAGGAATGTGGAGCAGTGTGCGCGTCTTGCGTGCTAACTCTCGCCCCTAACCCTAATTCCACCCCTAACCCTAACCCTATCTCTAACCCTAATACTGCGTGCACATTGCGGGCGCGGGCGCAGACGCACGCAATACCGCCACATCAAAGCGGGAATCACTGCCCGCGGCGCAGGCGCAGCCACCGACAGGGGAGGGGACACGGCAATCTTCCGAGAGCATCACGCCCGCTTCCGTGCCTGATCGTGCTTGGGGGTACCAAGCAGCTGGCACCCGGACCGCGTGCACCGGTTCCTGAGGAACACGCCGCCGTGCCGCACGGTCACGAGTGCTGCACAAGCCAGCTGGCCTCGTCGCGATTTTCTAGCCCAGCTGCAGCGCGCAGAGGAGAGGGGGGACAGCGCTCGAAGCGTGCGCATTGAGTGACACGTGCTGAGCCTTCTGGCGAGCGGCGAACGCGTCAGGCAAGCGACACGCGCTGAGCCCGTGCCCAGCTGTGACAAGGAGAATGAGGCAGCTGTCGAGCGCGCCAGTTGCGCGACACTCGGTGGAACATCTTGCCCGGCTGCAGCCTATGCATGAAGCAACTGTCGAAAGCGCTTGTGTGCTGGAGTAGCGTGTTGACTGGAGACTTTCGCCCAGCTGCAAGGCGGAGCAAGAGGCAGCGGTCGGCGATGCGCTTGTTGAAGTGACACTCCAACAAAATATACGCATTTGAACTGCAGCCTGCAGAACGAAGCGCTTGCGTTTGTGCACCCGACTGCTGTTGTTGCTTTAACCCTACGTGTAAACTACCCCTAACCTCCCCCTCTGCCCCTAAGCGGCATTCAACGAGCCTTGTGAGGCAGCGAGCGAGGCGACGCAACATCAGCCAAGGTCACTTGTTGACTTGTCAGGCAACTACAAAATCACTGCCACATCACTCTGTTGCATCTCCACCTTCCCATGCGACCTGTGCGACAGACAGTACAGTGCCAGCTGCCATGCGCCTTCAAGTTCAAACACTACAACTTCAACACTCGACTTGCTGAGCACTGACAGGCGCGATACGCACCTGAGCCATGTTGGGCGGCACCGGCGGCCTGAGCACGGCCCACTTGACCATCTGCCACGCCAGCCGCGCAGACAAAATAGGTCAAAACCGCGGCGCAGAGCCGTTGCAAGAGCGCCAGTCACAAACATCCAAGGCAAGTAGATGTAGAACTGCTACGCGTATGCAGGCACACTACCTGATTTACACGACGTGGTATGGCAGATTGAAGAAAGAAAATGAAGTGTGTGTGATCAAGAGTGCCTCATCCACAAATAGCCCCGATAACAAGATGAAAGTGCGTATGCTTTCGCAACTTTGCAGCGGCAACGGGTCCTCAAGTCAGCGCCTGTCGCACACTCCAGGTTAGTAAACAAGCAATTGCTGCGTGTAATCTGTGACACAGAATGCTACAGCGGTGCATTTTGTACATACCAAGCAGACATGATAGAAATTGCTGCATCTGGAAACAACATGTGCCCCTGCCGTGGGAATAACCTGCGTGGTGCTAATTTTAGCGACATGGAGCCCTCGCGACAGCGTCTGCCGTGTGTACATGGGCATGTGCAATAACAGGAGCGGCGCTGTGCTGTGCCAACACCACGTGTGAAGGCACACATGATCGTGTGTGCTTCCAATCTGAGAGGAGTGTTCAGCAATGGGCCTTCATCTATCTTATGGTATAAACGGCACAAGCCAGCTCGCGCGGCACTGAGGCTTTGCAAGTGCGCCCAGCGGGTGGCGGGGGGGGGGGGGGTCGCGGGGGTCAACATGTTGAGCATTGATGATGCATCAATGTCTGTTGTGGTTGTTGGCCATGATGCTTTACTTTTTCCCAAAGTTTGTGCCTTGTCCACTATGTTGATTCAAGTGAAATCGTGCTTTTGGATGTGGGAAGGTTGAGCACTGAAACTGTCAAGAGGCTGAGCACTGACCTTTGAGGCAGCGCTCAGCACCAGGCTCGCCTGGTCCAGTGCCGTTCTTCGTATCTGCGGCAGCAAGGGCGCCACGGTGCCCCCAAACATACAGTCAGGAGGGCATTGACATCAGCATTGAAGGTGGCTGCAAATAGTGCACTGTGTTCAATGTGCTGGCCCTGCATTGGCCGTCAGACGACACTGCCGCTGCTCAATCTTGGCATGGGCTCCATGGTTTCAGCACTTCAAGACTCGTGAGCGGCAGGTGACACTCCTTGTTGAAGTTTTAAGTACAAATAAGGCGTCCACTGCAACAAAAGGGTATCAGCCAGGGGCCAGAGGAAGGACTGAGAGGGCTCCCAGTGCTCAGGATCATGGCATACATGCTGTACGGACGGTGCACACGTTTGACCGCAGCGGGAAGTCCCTTGGCTGTGCAGCTAGTCAAACTGTAGCAGTAGCATGCTTACCCTAACCCTAGCCTACTTAACCCTGACCCTGCTTCCAAGTGTGCAAAGCCACCGCATGCACACCGACCAGTTCTGCTTGCTGATGATGTTGTGTACGTGGCTGTGCTTAATGTAGCGTGATGTGCTTCCACAACACTATGGCAAAACCCGGACTCTGGCCAGCTTTGCGTGTTTGCATCAGCTGATGCTGCCTTGAATCAAGTCAATCGCGCCGTTCTTTGTGCTAAGAAGGTGCAGTCTGTCCACCCTGTACAGACACACGGCACTACAGCAATGCTGTAGAGACGGTGTTCATTTCCTGATGAAGCGGGCGACCTGATGCAGAAGGCCACCTCAGATGTCGCGGGGCTTTGAACCATCAGGCAAAACGTAGTTAGTGATTACACTGAAGCGCGCAGTGGCAATCATGTACTAGTCACTACTGCACAGTGTGAAATTTGATGGTCTGCCCCGGCGGCTCATCTTCAGAAGCAACTTCAATCACGTCATGACGTGAATGGTCACCTGTGTCGCTGCTCTGGCTTGTGCCACCACAGCGCTCAGCGCCTGCAGGTCAATGCTACAGCGTTGCATGGTGCACATCAAGCGGACGTGATCGACAGTGGTGCAATTGCAAAGAACATCTGTGCCTCTGCCACGTATATTAACCCACGTGGTGCTCACCGACGGCGCCGGTCATGGATGCGGAGCATACACCAATCGCCGCATGTTTGTATGCAGACAGTTGGTGAATACATATTTGTGTACATAAATGTGCGTGACAATGGGTGCGACGCTGCACAGTCCCAACGCCCCGTGAAGGCACACATGGTAAAACGTGCTTCCGACCTGAGAGGAGTACACGTGTCTAGCAACGCACCTTCCTCAATCTTATGGTATAAGCGGCGTGAGCCAGCGCACACGGCACCGAGGCTTTGCGACAGCGCCCAAGGGGGGGGGGACAACAGGTTGAGGGCTGATGATGCACCAGCTTTGAGTTGTTGTTAGCCATGGTACTTGACGTTTTTGAAAGTGTGTGCATTGTCCACCAGGCTAAACCAAGTGTGACTGTGCTCTTGAAGGTTCAGATGTTGAGCTTTGAAGACGTCAAGAGGTTGAGCACTGACCTGTGAGGCAGCGCTCCGCACCAGGCTTGCCTGGCCCAGTGCCGTTCTTAGCATCTGCGCAACAGAACGCCCCAGAACGTGCAGTCAGCATGGCAGTGATACCTGCATTCATAATGGAGCCAAAAAGTGCAATATGTGTTCAGTAGCATGATGTGCCAGAACACACACTATGGCAAAACCCCAAAGTCTGGCCAGGCCTGCATGTGTGCATCAGCTGACGCTGCCTCATCAAGTCAATCCCGACGCGATTCGTGCTAAGACAGGTGCATACTGCCGACCCTGTCCCTAACCCTGACCCTATGAAACACGGCACTGCAGCAATGCTGCAGAGATGATGGTCATCTCGTGATGATAATTATCTCCTGATGGTGATCATCTCCGATGTTGATCATCTCTTGATGAGGTGGGCGACTGATGCAGACGGCCACCTCAGACGCTGCTGGGGCACAGCAACGATGTGCCTTTTGCACCGTCAGGCAAAACGCAATTACTCTAGAGCGCACAGTGACATTCATGTAGTAGTCACTACTGCAAAAAGCGTTGTGATAGACCGCACCGGCGGCTCATCGTTATGTACAGGCCCAATGCCAATGGTCACCTGTGGCGCTGCTCTGGCCGCTTAGGGTTAGGTTAGGTTAGGGTTAGGGTTAGGGTTAGGGTAAGGGTTAGGCGTTCAGCACCTGCAGGTCGACAGCAGCAGCTGCAGCACCAGCAGCACCAGCAGCGACAGGAGCAAGATTTTAGGTACAGGTGGTGCTGGCTCCACCCTAACCATAACCCGTGAGGGATAATGCGCATTGACTTTAACCCTCACTTTAACTCCAACCCTAACCCTCACCCCAACCATAACCCTTGCAGCACGGGGCGCAAGTGGGCGTGCGCTGCTGCCGCAAAGTGACTCAGATATGATAAGCCACATGTTTCAATCTGTGAGAGCGTTGAGCCTCATCTTGATGCGACTTGTCGCACGACGCGGCGTGCATGGCTTCTGAGCGTTGACTGAGCACTGACCGACCTGCACAATTGCCTTGGAGTGAAGGTCAGAGCCGCCAGCGCCGTCTGCCCCAGGCAGGCCCTGCAGGCCTGCCACAACTACGCGAGGCATGGGGGAGCGAGCAGCGAAGCACTAAAATACTTTGATCATGGAATGGTAGGGAAGTCGCCAAGCTCGGCAGGCATATGCAGCGCAGCGACAGGTGCGACCGACGCGCCAGCGCCTGCACATGGGATGTCATGCAGCGGCGCACGCGTTCACAGCCAGCGGCGCAGCATCGGATCATGTGAATGGTTCATGATGCAGCAGGGCACGTGCGGTTGCGAATCTGCACTTGAACAGCGGCCTAGTGTCGGCCACTGCCAGCGCTGTCGACAGCGCACTTGTATGCACCGGTTTCAGGCCTCACCGGTGAAGACACTTGATTGTGCACGCAGATGAAGAGCGGTGTCAGGCGCACTGCAAACTCGGTGTGCGCATGAGCGCAGCAGCGGTTCTCGTCGATGGTTTGATGGTAATGCTCGCAAGGCTTACGACGCCGTCGCGTGCGACAAGGACGCTCAAATTCTACCACGGTCCATCACCATCATGCATACATACCTCCGTGCGTCATTTCGCCTCCCACTCGTGCAATGTGTCGCGTCAGCTGCGCACTTGGGAGCTCGCATGAATTGAAGAAGCAAATCAGTGGAATCACAAGTAAACCCCTTCACCTCCCCCCCCCCTCCCCCCTTTGACTCCCCCCGCTCTCAACCTACGCCATGTCAGTTGGCGGCCAAGCTCTCGCCAGGGCAGACACGCCCGCGACGGCGTCACGACAATGCAGCGGCGCCACAAATACAAATGGTACCAACGCCCCTTCCCATTCTCACCTCACCTTCCCAGTGAACCATCACCTCCGATCTGCTAGCAAAGCACCTCAAACACAGATGCGAGCAAAATCCTCCCCTGCTGAAAGAGCCCCTGGAACCTCGTGACAGAACGCACCTGCGAGAGCGCCGACAACTATGCATCAGCATGCCTGCACAGCTCCCTCAGCGGCGCGACTACAACAAACCACGACCCTCAAGTACCTGCGCCCCCTGCCTCATCCCACCTCCCAGTCAACCACCACCTCAAGTCTGCACCACTGCACGTGTAGCATCAATTTCCTACCTCCAAGCGCAACGCGCTCATCGCGGCACGCACCTGTGAGTGCGCTGACGCCCGCGCAACGCGAGTCTGCACAGCTCCCGCACAGCGGCGCGGCAGCACTGCTCAGCAGGTGTGTGGAGCGCTGCCACAGCGGCGTCAGCGCTCCGCCGCCAGTGCAGGAAAGGCGTCGCGGCAGTGCTTACCAGCCGTGCCAAGTGGCAGATGGGCACGAAGGACGTGGTGGCGAACTGCAAGGGGGGGGGGTGTTGGGGGACCTGGGGGGGATATGAGCGTCGGGGCGGTGCATGATGTGATGTGCGCAAGGGTGACGCTTCTACGCTGCATGCAGGAGCGCACAGCTACAAATGGCTGCTGTTCCTGGTGTCCATTGCGCACATCTCTCTGCTCTGCTCGCCACCACCATTCCTGGCTAGACTGTGCAGAGCCTAACCCTAACCCATATCCTAAGGATACCCTCACTGCACTCCACATCATGCGCAGAACATACATGCAGACCTGTATACAGTCGGCACTTGCGCTGAGACATGCTGCGCGCCTGTCAATACGCGCGCGCGATGTCACAGTAGCCCATCATCCCCTGCCACCACGACTGAAGCGGCGGCACGGCACAGCCAGCGGGGCGGAAGTGTGTGTATAAGAGAGGAGGAGAGCGCAGCGTCCGTCTCGACACGCACTGATGGGGTATGACATTGCATACCCTACATACATACCCTACAATTGCCTACTTACTGTACAGGTTTCTCCATACTGGAGTTGCGTTACTCACGTTAGTCCACCACTGCAAGGTCCAGCATCGCTCCGGTACTGTTCCAACCGTGGACCAGAACTGTTCGTCCACTTGCACAAGCACAACATTAACGTCTGTGTCAATTCAGCCTGCCCTCGTCAAATGCTGTTCTGCACTTCTGCATTGAATCCGTTTTGTTCAGTGCCCAACTCTGCGGCTGTCACTAGTGCCGTCACACGCAGCTGCTGCAACATCAATGAGATGGAGAGAGGGCGGAGCACACTTTGCCGCGACGATGGTGCTGCACGGCACCCGCGGCCGCAATGCCTGCACAGCGCAAAATCCTAGAGCAACACTCTGCCTACCCTATCCCTAACCCTGACGTCGACGATGACTGATGCCTGTTGCGCATCTCGCAAGCAAAGCGGCCGTGCCACTCGCCCGCTGCCTGCATGATTGGCCATCACAGCAAGTGAGCGTTATGACAGACAGCAGCTGCCATGCAGAGACCGCTGCCGTTAGAGCTGAAAGGTGCGGGCGACCACGCACGCTTGGAGCGCTGCTGCAGCAGCTGAGTGGCGTAGGAGCGAGTGTCGTCACATGTAGAAGATGAAGTTGAAGTTGACACACCGGCCGCCAGCGACTGTGCGAGAAGCCGCGAGGGCTCCAGTTCTCTCCTCAAGTACACGAACACGGTGTGCAAGGGCACGAGGTACCGCTGCACGGTCGTGTTCCCGAGCCGCGCTGCCGCGAGGAGCGTAGCTGCGAGCTGCCGTGCGGCGCCGGCAGCAACGCGCAGCGGCACCGCCAGCGCCGCCGCCCAGCGCAGCAGTTGTCCCCCAGGCCGCTCTCCCCCCCATTTTAGCCTATGGGGGTATGTAGAGGGGGGTTCCAGGGGACAAGCGCAGCAGCAGCGCCGTGGTGCTGGCGTGCATGAGGGCGAGCAGCCACGCGAGCGCGCGCGCGAGGGTGCCGCAGGCGCCGCGCACGTCGCCCTTCACGAACTGCGGCCGCGCAGGCGCGCACGCATATGAAGGCACACGCAAAGGCACAAATGGTAAGGATGCAAGGAGGTCTTGAGTGCGCTGCGCGTACATGTGCCTCAGAGCACATGTATGTGTATGCATGTACATGTATGTATGCAGGCTACGGACGCCGCGCCCGAACCCTCCACGAACTGCAGCCACGCGGCGTCGGGATATAACGTGTTCTTCGAGTGCGCAGTGCATGCACGTACTTTTGTTGTAGGTCTTCTACTTGGGGCTGCGGAAGTGCCCATGCATGCAACTCAGACTGTATCCAAGTACTTCTATGATGCATAGGCGATGCACATCATCATCGGTGAACTTACACATGCGCGAACGCTGCACGCATCAGCCCTGCCGTCGGCCACGCGCGACAGGCACGCTGTGTGGCGGCGGCGGTGGTGGCGGCGCCGCGCGAGAAAATGCGCGTTGTTCCCGCAGACCACGGGCGCGCCTTGTGAGCGAAGATCCATCGCGAGCGCATGCTTGCACGGATGCGCACGATGCGACTCCGCATGCCTCAATGCTGAAGCACATGAGCAGACACAGACCCTAACCCTAACCCTAAAGCTAACTCTGATTGCGGCGTGCGTGTGGCGCAGCGCACGGATGTCCCACCTGTTGTTGTGCGCTGAGCACTGTCGGCACCTAGCCCTAATGCTAACCCTAACCGTAACCCTAACCCTAACCGCACGCCCACGTCGCCATATAGCAGCGCCACAACGCTGCCGCGCCCCATGAACGGCAGCAAGCTGCCAATCCTAATCCTAACCCCAACACTAAGCCTAACCCTACACCGCTGCAAGGCGACGCTCCACGAATGGCAGGCAGCAGGCTGCCAACCCTAACCCTAACCCTATCCCTAACCCTAATCCTAACCCTGCAGCACGCCATGTACGCCGGCAGGGAGTAGTCAAGCAGCATAAGCAGGCACCACCACAGGCGCCTGTGCAACAATCGAGAGAGCCGAGCGGCAGCTTTCATAAAGCAGCAGTTGTCGGTACTGCTGCAATGTGTACTAATGGGTACTACAACGAAGGGAGGTCCAGCAGCCATGTGCATGCACCAACGAAGCATGGCATTTGAATGCTAAAAAATGGAATGTGCTCCTGCTGGCATAGAGCGCTGGCAGCCTACGCTGTTGATCGTTTCGCAGAAGGCGACAGTGCTCTGCTTGAGTCCAAGGTGATTTGAAGCAAGTATCAGCTTCGGCTGATCTCATTTTTGTTTCTGCCATCAGGCGCAGCGTGCGACACACTTAGGATTAAGGTAATGGATTAGGTTGAAGCATGCGTACCTGCTGGCGTATTTACAGCAGGTTGAGCGCCATTTGAAGCAGCGCAGGCAGCTTGCACCTTTTGTAGGCTACTACACCAGCAACTGTAACTATCAATGGCGTTTCCAGGACCTTGATGTCCTTGCGCATGAATCATTGGGCATATTTGAAGGCTGCCAAACGGAATGTGCACCTACTGGCGTTCTCCGCCCGACAGTCATCCAGCAGCACCAAGAACATCCGCATGTCTTGTCCTAACCCTAACCCTCAGGCTAACCCTAGCTCTAACCCTACCCCAGCATCTCCGGACCGTCAGCAGCGCGCACCGCCGCCGCTGCAAAAGCGGTGCTTACGAAATGCTGGCAAGGTACCCGTCTGTGACCATGTACACCAGATGATCTCGAACGCATTTCTCGATAGCCATGGGCTGTTTGTGCGCAATCCCGCGAGTTTGAATGTGGTGTGCGATGCGCGGTCGGTGCGCTGTGCTCACCGTGATGCCCTTGCTTTGAGAGTGGAGCGTCGAGTGAGGATTTTTCTTCATTACTTGGTCGCCGTCACATTGGTCTTGTCGCGTTCACATTTGCGTAGCTCCCATACACCATCGCAGCAATACTTTGCTCGCATTTCACACGTGCCATTGTCCAGGTCCATGACGGGCAACCCCAGGTCTAATGAGATGATGCATAATTTCATTTGCGATATCAACCAGTCTTCGCGAGTTTTTCAGTTTTGCTGCCCAGTCATTGTTCATGTTTTTGATCCGTGCGGTACGATGATCTGATTTGATCCATTCATTTCCATTCAGACCAGACAGCAGAGGTTGTAACTTGAATGAATTCATCAATATGAGCTGAGGCACTTCTGATGCTTTGTACTTTGCGGTATGAGTTTGTGAGCCTCAGAGCGCGATTGATGTGCTTTCCAGTTGCGTCCCGTGTCGAGCCCTGAGGCAGTAGATATAACCTGAACCTTCATTGGCACCCTGAATTGTTGCACGCGAACTGGCCAAGGCAACAGGATAAGTAACAAGGTGTGATTTGCACTTGCTGCGCTGAAAACAGCACATTTACCGTCAATGTAAATGCAGAGCACTTTTGTTGCTGGCTCAAACGCTCAGAAGAGGTGACAGCCTCAATGCATCAAACACAGCTCAGAGTCTAACCACTTTGCAGCTTTGAGATTCTTGCCTTCAGCAACTTCACCTCGGAGTGGCTATGCTTGCTCGAGTGACAGTATTCCAACAGCTGCTGTGATGAGCAACTACTCCTCTCCAGTCCGGGTGTCAATAGTCAGCCGCCTCGGCGGCAGCACCAAAGGAACCCATCAAGAGTTGAGGACAAAGGGCGACAGTGACGCAACGAACAAACACACTCATTGACAATCAGTACAACACATATCATATCAAAAGAATTAGGTCATGCAGCTGGAAAGATTGTTTTACGATGTCTGCGAGATCGATATTAGTGTTCCGCTGCGATTGCATTCTGTCTCTGACAGGGTTCATTTGGCTCTGCTGAAGGTGCAGCAGGTGCGGCTTCTTCCAGGGAGTGTCTGCCTCTTCTTTGTTTGACCGTTATGAGGCAGAGAGGCTGCTGCCAGTGGACATACAGCACTAGGCTGCTGACACTATGCAAAAGCACCAAGTGGTGGTGATGTTCAGAAGTGGTGTCAGAAACGTAGACGATGCCTCTATTGATAGCCTCACTCGGAGGCCTTGAAGTAGGCTTTGAAGCGAAGTCACACATTCTCAACAGTCGCTTGTGCAGCGATAACAGCAGGAAAACAAAAACCCAAAGCACGTCATGAACTCTCACGTGGCAGCACAGCGGCTCCCTCCCTGGGGGCAAAGCAGAAGCGAAGCCCCGAGCTCAGTCAGCGAGCACTTCGATCAGCAGTCTGCCAGAGCACACAGTATGCTGCCAGCACAGTACAGTACAGGAGAAGCCTCAACCTCTGTCTGTGGCTTCTGAAGTTGCCTCGAGGGGGTGTTGAAGTTATGAAAAATTCACGGCAATTCTGAGCAAGGCAAAGGGGCACCTTGGGCGCATGCTACAAGCATCGTTCTTCTTCAGACACGCAATTATCTCTCACAGATCCATGGCGTCGCTTGCCGCCGCAGCAGCGGAAGTAGCAGCTGTGGCAAGTCCCACAAACCAATTGTCGACAGGGCAAGGCCAGCTGAATGGAGAGGAGCCCGCAACGTTGGTGATTCATCATTCAGCATGCGAAGGCCACCAGATCCCGCGGCATTTTGAGTGCCCGGCGCGTTCCCACTCCATTATGAAAGCACTGAGCGACAACTTCCCAAGCATGCCCAGGCAGCTCGCCCCAAACATCACCAGGGAAGAGCTAAGCCTGTTTCACACGGAGCGCCTAATTGGCAAAGTGTTCGCTAGATGCGCAGCTTCAGAGCAGTCTGGGAATTTGGTGTCCCTTGATGTCGACACAGCTATCATGCCTCGGTCGAGAGAGGCGATCACCCGCGCCGCCGGTGCTGTGGCACACGCCACTAAGGAGGTAGCAGCGGGACGGTGTGTGAATGCGTTCTGCTGTGTGCGCCCGCCCGGCCACCATGCGACGCCGGACGTGAGCATGGGGTTTTGTTTCTTCAACAACGTGGGGGTTGCGGCGGGGATGGCTCATGAGCAGCTGGGCTTCGAGAGAGTTGCAGTTGTGGACTTCGATGTACATGTGAGTGTGTGTGTGTGTGTGCGTGCTGTTTAGTGGTTCATATCGATCAAAATCGAAGCTCAAGGTCTGCTTCAAACATTGTATGCAGCCTCACGTATGCACAAGGGATACAAGTGGATGGGCGTTGAGGTCTTTTTTATACCTTGCACGTGCTCCTTCGCAATGTACCAACTGCATGTACATCATGGGCGCACTGACTATGGCTGTAGTTTAGCATTTTACCTGAATAGCTGCCTGGATGCTTGGCGCTACACATCATCAGTCTCGATGCATTCACCTTTCTTCTCATTCTCTACATTCTGTCATGATGATTGTCGCATTCACACCACAAGTCCCAACTCATCAATGCAACGACACAAGTGAAAGAAGCAGGACCTCGAATTCAGTTGGTTTTCGGTCACGACATTGGCTCCTGCCAGCCTGACGTCGCGTGCATATGCGTACAGTAGTGTCGTGCAGACAACAAGATTTGGGGGTAAACATGCATGACATGCTTTGGCAGAAGCAGTGCCTTGCATACCTCAAATCACTCACTGCAAGGGATATGTACGATGAAGGCGATGGGCTGTGCAGGCAGCTCTGTTCAGTTGATGGCACCAGTGTATTTGTAGCGAAATCATGTCAATGCTCAGCAGAGGAGTGTCTCATATGAAAGCCGAAGACAGAATATGGTAGTCATGCTGACGTTGCTGGACTCGCTTCGACGATTGCCACCTAATGCTGTGGAATGCAAAGTGTTGGTGATTTCTAATTGATCGTGTCAAGTTTCAATCACACATTTCTACCTCTCATCCAGTCCTTGTGGTGCATGGTCACATACTTATAACCCTTATGGGGCTGGTCAATTGGCAGGACAGAGTTATGTAGGCCAAAGCGTTTCGACGCATTTTAGTTTCATGGTGGCATGGGCAACGCACGCATACTTGTTGTACTGTGCATGTCTTAGCCAGAATGACGGTATCTGTGCGGGTAACACATACAGACAACCAGGAATTGCATGCTCATCGACGGCATGAGCATGCGCACTCACTCCGCTCTGTTTTTTCAAGCCTCTCATTGTATGCACCCCTGTGCAGCACGGCAACGGCACGCAGGCGGGTCTTGAGAAGCTACCCTACGCCTTCTTCGCCTCCACACACGTCGGATACGGCTTCTATCCCGGCACAGGCGAAGCCCACGAGCGCGGCAAGTTCAAGAACGTCATTAATATGCCCTTTCTCGAAGGCACGGGCTCCGGCGACTTCAGGGCGGCGTACGCTGATGTCATCCTGCCGGCGCTGCGAGAGTTTGATCCCGACATTGTGTTCATAAGCGCTGGCTTCGACGCGCATGAGGACGACCCGCTTGGCGAGATGGAGCTGACAGCGGTGAGGCTCTGTGTCAATGCATTCATGGCTGTAGTACAGCAGATGAGTGGTGTATGTAGCACTGCATTTGGTGTGGTATGATGTGCGGTCATTGATGGGTCTGTCCTGTTTTAGATAGAAGAGGGCCACATCTGGGTCCATTGCAGCAGTCTTCCAGATGCTGTCGTCGTCGTCCGAGCTGCAGTGTGCATATACGGGTGGTACATAACCGTCATGCGCATAAGTGCCATCTGAGCTACCCTGTAGCTGGCGTCGGCTCCTTGTAACTTCCATGTCACGTCACACACAAGTCGACATGTAATGGCCAAACTTTCCCAGACCTCAGTGTGCCCTGGTGTGTTGCTTATTGTGACATGTACACACACACAGCATATGCACCAGCTGCATTATAGTACACACCCGCCACATTTGACATAGCATGCTTGCTAGTGAGAAGTTGAGCTGCTGTCCACCACCTGCTGGCAAGCCAGCCCCATCACGACTTCAAAATTCGCATCTGACTCGCCAACAACTCGTCACCCTCTTGCCTGTGCAGGACGACTTTGGCTGGGTGACACGTGAGATCTGCGCCGTTGCCGCCGACGTGTGCAATGGACGCGTCGTGAGCGCGCTAGAGGGCGGCTACAACTTTGAGGCCATCTCCAAGAGCGCAGTCGCTCACGTGCAGGCGCTCAGAGACGCCGCCGCTGCGCAGCGCGGCAGAGCAGCAGCAGCAGCAGCAGCACCAGCAGCAGCAGAAGAGGGTGTAGCTGGACCTGCAGCAGTTGGCGAGGGCCCTGAGGCTGCTGCAACAGACGAGACTGCTCAGCCAACGCTCGCAGATGCTGCGATAGCGGCGGCCGCAGTTGAAACGGCAGCGGAAGTTGCAGAGCTGGAAGAAGCAATTGCCAAACTGGAGGTCACGGAGGACGCTGCCCTTACACCCACAGCGCAATCATGACGTGCACATGTGCAGCACACATGCCATTGGTCAGAGTTGTACAAACCCTACTTGAGTGTTGAGGTGTGTACAGTGCCCTGCGCAGGCGTTCCGCTGTGTTAGCGTGTGCTAGTTCCCAAGGGTTTGGCAAGAGGCGGCTGTGGGCAGTTGATGTGTTCGGTGTGAGGGGCCAAATGCCGCTGGTCAATACATGTTGTTGTTGAATGTGCTCAGATGTGCCACGTTCTTCACAGTCGAATTCTGCTGCCCCAGTGTAGTGTGCAAATGCTGCATGGCTGTAATGTGCTGAGCACGTGCGGTCGCGCCTGCTTATGATGGAGTGACTGTGAGAAGCTGGCTCCTCTCGAAGCTGACAAGATGTATGACATGGCTCATCAGAGTGGCTGCATTGTATGCACTGCATTGGCATTGCATTGCATTGTTGAAGGGCATTGAAAGTCTCTTAAGGGGGAGCTCAATAGTAACATTGTGCGCGTGTGGCAGTTCTCAGGCGCGGACGGCACTCGTCAACTGTGATGAGCAGCTAGCGAATTGCATGCTTCTCATAGGCGGCGATGTATTAAACAAGTTTCCACTTCAGCATTGATGATGTCCACATCGCTGACTCTCTGACACAAACTTCTCATTCCAGCAAAAAACAAAGCACACAAAAGCCCGATCTGCCTCGACGCGGTCGACGTCACGTGCATCCCGCAGCCACGCCTGCACGTCTACTGCGAGACGTTCATGCGCGAGTTCCCGCGCAGATCCAGCACGTTGTGCCCGATGTGCCGCGCACGCATCGGCGGCCACGTCTTCTCCAACTTGAGGATCGTGCACAATGGCGGTGACGACGCAACGGCGGTCGACGAGATGACCGCGGCGCGGCCCGCGGTTGACGCCACCCTCAGCGGCTCGACAACGAACCTCGTCGGCGACTCGGCGGGCGTCTCCAGGTCCGTCGTTGCCGTCCTCACCGCGCTTGAACACCACTTGTGCGCCGGCTGTATTCAGGGTGCTCATCGCTGTACCGCGCCAGATCGATTTCGACGAGCTGGAGGCAAGCTTTTACCAGGTGGTCTCCAGGGAATGCGCGTGGCTCGCGCACATGCGCACTGTCGGATCCGAGCACGTACGCAACACGGCGACCGCCATCAGTCTGGAGGCGTTCAACGGTGAGAGCAGGGGCGGTTCCGCGTGCTGTTCACCAGCGCGGGCGCGCGCAATTCGACGACGAGCCTCGACTTGCCGAACGTAGACGTTCTGGTCACGATGGGGTCCGGCAACGAGCGCTCGGGAAGACTTGCGAGACTCGGCAGAAAGTTGAATCACGGCGAGGTGCACTGTTTCAGCTCGTGCCTGCGGGTTGCCGTGCTCGGTGCTTTGATGCACTGAAGGAGGTTGGCATTTGCGTCTGGCATGAGACGAGTGACCGAATGGCGTCGTTCTTATTACGTGTTCCACTCCATTACTTCCGTTTTAAAACTGACTGCACAGGCAGCAAATTCGCCTCAGCAGCAGCCTGCCTGCAGGCCATCAGCACCAGCAGTCTCCCCGTCGCTGAGGCTACCGTATATGTCGCTGATTTATTCCGTTCAATGTGAAACGCATACAAGGAAGGCCCTCCCTTATACCTTAGGAGGTACGGGGCGAGGGATGTAATGCCCGCAATGCATCTGGCGGAACAGGGTCACTGACACCAATCGCTTCCACACACACCTCAAAAGAACGTGCGTCACCTCCAAATGCGTTTCCTGTCAATCTGTGATCTTGAAATGCGTACATGGGCGGTGCCTTGCCGCTAGTGTGTTCTTAGCGTACTCACAGTTGAACCGTTACGTCCGCGAAAGAGTTGAAGGGTGGCCGCAGCTTGAGACTGCATAACAATACGTGCCAAGCGCAAACCGCTGCATGCGGTCAGCGTCGCCTGCGCAGCAACACCTCACGCGCTGAAGAGTCAGCGCCAGAACGAGGCTTTGATGGCAGCGAACGCGTACGCTACCCGCCCTTGCAAGAAATTACGAGCCGAAGTGTATACATAAGAAGGCTTGCGCCCTGAAGGTCTCTTCTGCAACACAGCACAGCAGCAACCACCACACACACCACAAGACACAACATGGCGGTCGCATTCGGCTGGTACAAGGTGGAGAGCGTGGAAAAGTGGATCGAAGCCTTCAAGGCCCCGATCACCTGTGCATGGCGCAAGGAGAACGGCATCACCGGCTGGAAGATTGTGAAGTTCCCAGATGAGCCAGACAAGGTGGGTACAAGCAGAGGTTGACTGCCCTGCGCTATTCGGGCAGCAGCAGCTTCTTGTGCTTTCAGTGCCCGGCTTCTTGTGCAGCTACTGTGCCCGAAACACTGCAGTGTTCTGCAGTCTTCTGTCAGCCTGCTGAAGATTGACACGTTGGCGGGCTGCCCTGGGAGTGAGCACCGTCACGCCAGGCCACACGTGGACACACAAACGTGCTTTCTGCCCCACGAGACATCCAAGCAATTCCGTAAACACGGTGCGATCATTTAGATTATCAAAATGTTTGTTGAGGTGCCGCTGCACGCCAGCACATTAGTAGTGTTGCTGTCCTTCTTGGCACAGCGGCTCAGCCACCAAAGCTTGCCCCTGTGGACTCGCACACGTGACACTGCTTCTGTCATGTGCTCGCTACATGTGCAGGTTGGTTTGATTGTGAACTACCCCAGCGTGGAGGCTGCCAAGGCATACCTTGCCAACCCCAAACCCGCCAGATCATGTCGGACGCAGGGCTCATTGGCACACCCACAATCACGATCGGAGAGGTGCTCGAAATCGGCTCGGACTGAACGGAGCTTTCTGTGCATGGCGCCAGCATGTGCAGCCGCCTGGGCATGATGGTCGGTCATTGCACCTGCAGCCATCCTGCGCTGTATAAGTAGATGTCACTCACGCAGCGGCCGTGGCAGTGTCGCAGCAAGAAGGGCAGTGCTGATTGAGCGTGGCGGCAGCGCACACCCATCGGTAACACAAGCCGTAGCATTGCGCGCATTGACAGCAGCTCAGCGTCTCCGCAGCTGGCTCTGAAATCAACCTTTGCACACGGCACAATCATGGTTAAGATATTGTTCAACACAAGGCACACATGATACAGTATCCGGGGGGGCGGGGCATATGGACGAGGACGTAGGGGTGGATCTAGAGATGCCATTTGGCGGCGGCAGCGTTTGAGTGGTTGTCATTGAGACACTTCCAGACTGTCGCACGACATGTAGATTATGTATAGCAAGCTTACAATATATATATATATAGAAGTATATAGATACCATTCACCTGGGCGTTTTTGCGCCCTGAGCAAGAGGAGTGCCCACACTTGTGCAATTCTGTTGAAAAAATCATGCCTGAGCGTTGTGAAACTCAATATATCGCTGAACTTGCCCAGTGCAGCTTGCGCAAGCCACTATTCATTGCGCAAACAAGGATCGGAGCCAATGTTCAGGTCCCTGCCACCATCATGAGTGAGCTCCGCACCTTGCGTTGCTCTTTTCAAAAAGATGATGCATATGTGATGCATGAGTGGTGGTAACTTTGGGCGGCGCTGTGGGATCTGGTGCACGTTTCCGAATGACATGTTTGTTGGCGGCTACATGAGCAGCGGCAGCGGCGCTCAGAAAAATTATCAGCACAACAATGTCACTGACAGAAAAACCTGCATCGCCACAGACGCACACACACACACACGTGTGCACACACACATACACATCGAGTTGACTTTTGGCGCCTGTTTTTGAATACATTGTGCACAAGTTCTGTCATCAAGGGCATTGAAGGTCTTCTGAAAGGCGGAGCTGAATGGTAGAATCCTGCGCATGCTGGTACTTCTCAGGCACGGACGGGGTCACCTGCGATGACAAACCGAGTAGCATGCTTCTATCTAGAGGCGGCGATATGTTAATCAAGTTTCTGCCTGTCAGCATTGATGAAGTTCATATCCTTGACTCTCTGACACAAAAACTAGATATTCACTAGGAACGTACTCAAACTGCAACAGCAACTCCGCGTCTCCGACACAGCAGGTGGTGCAGGTTTGGCGCCTATTTTCAAAGTTCTTCAAGTTGAAGTGTCAGGAAGTTCGCCTTAGTGGGTTCAGTTGCGCTGGGAGGTGCACAAGCCCCTATTCAAGCGCATTCTGGTGGTGCTATGGCCCAGGAGGCGCAGGTGCTTGAAGCCGATGACGCACCTCTGCAGCAGGAGGGCGCTGCAGGGACTCTCGATGACCTAAAGGACGCGCTGGTGGACGCGTTGGAGAGCAGTGGAGCGCTGGGTGAGTCTAAGAGCAGCAACCGAAGTACCACACCTTCTGCAGGTGCCATCAGCCTGAGTACGGCCTGCATGAGCGTGTCGTAGCTGTCACATTGTTCGTGGCTTCAAAGAGTGCGCTGCCAGGCTTTCAAGCGTGTCCCAGTATTTTTGTAGGCAGCTACAGTCGCGCTGAAAGGGTGTACTCGGCGGCCTCACGAATTGACAAACACATTGCTGATAGCTTACCTTCGGCTCAGTGTTCTCAATGACCATTGCTTAGTTCTCAAGCGACAGCATGCAAGGCACTATCGTATCACGTTCGCACTCTATCAACACCCTCTGCATTTCTTGAAAATGGTCCCTGTCAAAACGGAGGTCTTCTGGTATGCATTGAGCAAGTTAAGTGCATTGCAGTAAACTGCACAGCAGGCAAGTGTGGCGTACGATCTGAGTGCACCCAGCCCACAGACTCCCCGACGCCACAGTCTTACAGCATAGCCGGCAGCTTCAAATCATGCCTGCAGTCCACTGAGATCTCAATGCCAAATTCCCGTTGCACATTTTAACGTCAAATGTGTCCATTTGTCTGGCGAAGCCAATTCATGTTCCAGCAGTGAAAGGAACACATTTTGCGGGTGCCGTGAATGTTGTGCCAGCGCATAAACAAACAGGAAAGAAGCCAAAGGCACACATTACGGCAAGCACATGCCGTGGCAGGCACAACCCTGCAAGAATAGCCATCACCCTCAATCGTGCCCGCAAACAGCTCTTGCGAAAGTCGCAATGTTTAATGTGATGCATGTTCTGGCATTGAGAGGTAATAGCTTGTGTGGGCGCCCTTAATGCAGTTGCCCGCGCAGAAGCGAGGTAACTTTTCGTCCAACCCTAACCCTAACTGCAAGTCCTTCTTTCCGCTAAAGCACACCTTGCCCTCCAATCACCGCATGCGTACGCCGCGGCCCTCATATTACGCTAACCCTAACCCTAATCCTAACCCTAATGCCGCGGTCGTCACACTTACCCTAATCCTAAACCGTAACCCTAATCCAAATACTACCCCTAACCCTGCAGGCAAACTCCGGGCACGAGTACGTGCGGAGGTGTTCAAGTCGCTGGAGCCAGAGGAGTTGGCAACACGAGAGACAGCGCCTCCGCTGTCCAACGCTAATCTCATCATCAATGAGCTCATTCGGGACTACTTTGAGTACAATGGCTACAGGTATGTGCAGATGCGGTTGCTGCATTGGCATGCCTATGTACCCACTGTGCATGTGTTTCTTCAGCCTGTTGCATGGAGCAGTGGGTTGCTCGCTTGCATACGCACTCAAAGTGCCGCTCTCCAACAGCAGCGCACATGGAACACTAGTTAGCAGCGGCGTTCAAGTAATTCTTCATGGGGATATATGCATACGTATATACACACACCTTCGTGTGCATCATACTCAGCCGCAAACTCTTCACGAACAGAACACAGAGAGGTCAAAGTGATCCATATCACTTCTGATAGTAAGTAATAAGCTGCGAACGGATGCGGCTTTTAGATGTGGCGTATGCATGCTGCCCGTCGTGTGTGTTGGCCAGTGCAGGCCATGCCATCATCAATGGGTGCATACGCATGCAGCGGCGCCATAGTCGATTCTCACGCACTGAAGTGCTGCTCTTGACTTAGACGCCGTGCAGTCATGATCTGACCGTTCTTGGCCGCACCATGCTGATCAGTCAATGTAGCACCTTACTGGGACTGTGGTACCTGGAACTAACCGATGCGTCTTGCATACTCTGGCTGCGCAGAGTGCATCACTCAAAGGATGCTCGCTAGGAACAACGACAAATACTTCAACAAATTTGTGTGTAATTGCATACACATCTACAGAGCACTCGCTGTGTTATTGGCCTGACTTGAACAGTTTCTCATGACGTCAAAGGTCTGCTGGAAGCTGCTGAAGCCTTCTTCAAACCTTTGACTGATTCGGAGACCATAACTGTACCGCGTACTGCGTTGAAGCTCGACGGCCAGTGCACTGTTTCTTACGGCAAATTGCGACTGCTGTTGTTGCCGTGTTTCGTGCCGTCATGCAGCCATGCCCTGAGCGTCTTCTTGTCGGAGTCATGTCAACCAGACGATGCCAGCCTCAGCAGAGGATTCATCCGCGATGAGCTAGGCGTCAGTGAAGAGCTGGATTCAGCGCGGCAGAAGCAGTTGCCGCTGCTGTATGGTATACTTCACATGCTCCAAAAGTGGAAGAGAGACAGCGAACAGCAGCCAGCGCTGGAAGGGCCGCAGGCATCACCACAAGGTACTGACGTGCTTTCAGCAGCATACTGCATGTGGAATTGCAGTGACCTGACCAGGATGGCAGTACATCAGCTCGCTTGCAACAGGAGCTTGTGCGATGTTGCAGTGCAGATTGGATGGTTGCGCCAGCCGTGACTTCAACTTGTACGTCCGGCATCTTTAGCAGTCTAACCGCTTGTGCGACTGCCATGTTGACCTGCATCGCCATAGTGGTGAGTGATGCGCTGGTATCACCCAACAAGCTGAGGCCATACTGTGCAGATGCAACTGCAGTTAGTTATCCAATACCGTTCACAATGCAGGTGTGCCACGTACCAACACAACTGGTCATCTTTGCATTGCAGGTGTAGTCGTGTGCTGCGCGCACATGCTTATGTGTGCGTTGCTCAATCTGGATGTATGTTGGGCCCACTTTCAGCCCAGCGCACGGCGCTGTATCGCTGTCAGCACGCGCATTGACATCGGAGCAAGGTTATACCATGCTGCACCTCAAATATCATAACTGGCCCACATGCACTTTAGTGGCATGATGCCGCATCACGCAGCTGCATAACAGCACATGCATTGTAATGTCGCTACCATGATGGTGCTTGCCCACCTTCCCTGGTACAGCATTAAAGGTCCGCATCCTCACAACACTACTTGCTGCGTGTTCGTATGCATACGCCGCAGACCCTGTCAGCTTCGGCCACCCGCCAGCGGCAAATGCGACTTCAAGGCGATTACAGGGCGCCGCCCCCCCTCCAATTATGTTTTCAAATACATGACTGTTCTTGGCTTTTGAAAAGCTTGAGCCTCCACCTGCGTGTCTGCTGTCTGTGCTACTTCAAAGTACATTAATGCTTCCCAGTGGCACGTGCGGAGGCCATGCTGGCATGCCATATATGTATAAGGAAGGTACGCATGTATGCGAGAACACGTGAAGATGTTAAGCAAAACTTCACCTTTGACTTGTGCCGTATAAGGGCATCAAAAACTCTCTGATTGAGCACTGCTTGCACATCACACACCTTGACAAGTCACCCGCCAGATCTGCATCCATTGCTGGGCGCCCATATTGTAGACCGGCATCACACGCTAACTCAGAGTCTTAGAAGAACTTCGCCCCCTCAGCGGCTGCTGCAGCCCCTCTCGCACGGGACTGAACACGAGGACGTGCCTCCCCTGGCAAGATGTCAATCGACAGGTTTGTGCGACCTGTATGTGTGCCTGCTGCTGGCGCTACTGCTATAGTATACTGTTTCTTTTGTGCTACCATGCATTATGCTGCCCTGTGTGCTCAACCAGCCCCCCCTTGTTCCCCCACCCCCACCGCCACCCCCCACGGCCTTGGCTGGCCCTCTGCCCCCATCTCATACGTACATACATGCCCCGCGGGCACAGCAGCAGCAGCAACAGAGCGATACACATCACCCCCCTCTGCGCTCAATGTTGGCCTCCAAGACTGCCAGTGCCTTCAAGTTGCCAGAGCCTGGACTCCCACGAAACTCAATGGGGCGCTCCTCCACATGTACTGCAGCAGCAGCAGCATCGAGACGCCGCACATGAGGATGTTGCAGTGCGTGCGTGGTCATGGTGGATAACTGCTGCCAGCAAGGGCGCTTCATCCAGCTCAATGTTGCGTACGCCGAAACCTGCCCTGCTCGCTGATGTTGAGGAGTGCTGACAATGAATCACAGATATCCTGCGCAGTACATCATCGAGCTCGCCGCTGCGGCTGGCTTTCAGCAGCGCCACAAACCATTGCAGCGTTGGAAGAAGGCACAACATTTTGCAACCTACAGGCTGGTGGGGGAGAGTGTTCAGCTTCCACGGGACGCGTCGCATACATGCTGCCGGACCTGCTTGCAGTGATGAACCACCAGACTGAGTGCATAGGTGGCAGTGACGCTTGACACCGGTGCCACCCAGGAAGTCCTACTTAGAGGCGCCGCAAAGAAGATGGTACACCCATTGCGTTCAGCAGGTTATGCGCCATGCAGCACTGTATACATATATGCAGCTGGCGACGCTTGCGAGTATGCGCGCTGTTGCCGATTGAAGATGGCGCCAGCGCCCATGCGCGTTGCTGCTCAAGAAACGGTCGGCGGCGCTCACACAGGATACCTTCCATTACTGCAGCCCTGCATCAGTGCCCATACGCTTCGCTGCTGATGCCGTCTCACCGCAGCCCATGAAGATGGAACCGCTGCCGCCCTGTGCGCCGCAAACAACCCTGCCACCGGTGCCACTCCACCACTGAGCGTGCCAGCCCCCTGCTGCGGCCATTGCCACCGCCGTGCCCGCCCGCCAGTAAGCTGCTCATGTCGCTGACACCGCTCGCGCAGGCGCCTCTGCCTCCACCGACCAAATCGCCACCTCCGCCACGCGAGTCGCCGCCTCCGCCGTGCAAGTCGCCTTGTCTGCCACGGCTGCCGCTGTCAGTGTGCGCGCCGCCGACCGCGCCAGTGCCGCCGGCATCGCCGCCGCCGTCGCTGCCAATTGGTGACAGCAGTGTCGACTGGCCAAGCCGCCAGCACATGTCCTGCGGTAAGTGGAGACACAGCCTCTTCCGCGAGCATCTGAAAAAGTATGCGCCCGGGCATGACAACATCGTCAAGCTCGCACGCCTCAGCCGCCGCCCTGCTCGCACTGCAGCATAGCCTCGGCCGCCGCACGCATAGCTTTGGCAGCGTCGCGCATAGCTTCGCCAGCCTCGCGCGCAGCAACGCTCTGATTGCCGGCCGCCGCGCCCGCAAGAGAGCCCAGGCGACCAAGGCAGCAGTGGCCTTCGCAGCCGCACGCGCTTCCGCCTTGAGCACCCTGGCACAACCGGGGCTGACAGCTGCCCTTCGACGCCCCCGCATCGCCGCTGCGGTTGCGCTCACAACAGTGATCATTGATGCCGCTGGCAGCGCCTGCAGCGGGCGTGGCAGCTGGCTTGCGCTTACTTGACGCTAGCGCCAAGCTGCGATGTGGCTCCTGCAGCCTGCGCAAGTAAGCACATGTGAAAAAAGGAAGTAGCAAGCTGATCAATTAAAGTAAGTGCCGCTAGCGGCGCCAGCAGCGGACTTTTCAGCTTGCTTGTACTCGCTGGACGAGCTGCGCTCGTTGTCTGCGCTATTAAGAGCTTGTACGAAACAGGAAGAAGTGCTACTAAATCAAGGATGTCAAATACACACACAGCTGGCGTACAGCCTGCGCAGGCAAGAGCACATACAATAGTGTTAATCAACTGCGAATGCCACACACTGCTGTTGGCAGTGCAAAGGGCATGCAACTGTCTGCGTGCTGAAAGGTCAAAGTTGGTGTGCAAAACGCCTGCCAGGATGCTGAATGTCGCTTGATACAATCAATGGAAGATAGAGAGCAAGGCAGTAGATGGCACACTGCTTCCGCATGTAACTACTTTAAGATTCATGAGCGAGGTGGCACCAGACATTTACCAATAGTGAACATATTTGTAGACGAGCAGCAGCTAACATACAAATCGTAAGGATAGCAAATGCAGCATACAGCGGCAGCCCCCAGGTGGCACGTTTGCACCCGGCATTGCAAAGCATATCTGGCATTCACCCGCATTGCGAAGCATACCTGGCATTAAGTTGTCGTAGCAAAGCAGCAGCGAGCCGTTTTGCCCACCTGGTAATATCCTGCGAAGCTTTCGAAAAAGCTCGCCGACGGCCGCTGTCGCCAACTTGTGGTGGGTGGTGCGCTTGGAGCAACTTAGGGATAGCCCCGGGTAATCTAGACCAACCGGGCGCAGCAGCGACCATCAACAGCTTATGATGCACGAGGCTTGCTGAGACATTCCGAAAGGAACTCAGCCACGAACGTAGGTGGCCCCCGGATAGCGGTCGTTGAAGGCGCAGCACCGCTCAGTTATCGTCCTGACACATTTGCTTGAACCCCCGTGTGAATCACACACACCCTGGCGCTCTTTTCGCTCGCATCGAAGGTGAGACCACGCTGCGCTGCACTGCACTGTACTGCACTGCACTGCCTCTTTGCCTGTGCATCTGAGGAGCAAGCAAACCTTTTTCGCTTTTTAGTCACGATGTTCAACGAATCAAGCTGAGAGATGGAGCGCACTCCTGAAGGCGGGCGCATCGCACCTGGGACAATTGATGCTAAAAATGCAGCTGCGTCGCGATCAAGCACTGGGGCTAAGGGCGCACGCGTGCTCAGCCTGCAGTCGAACATGTCGAATGGTAAGCCCTGCAAGTTTACACTCGCTCGAAGTGCAGTGTGCAGTGTGTTGCGTTCGCATGGGTGTCGCGCGGCATGGCAGCATGCTGTATACACACGCTTGCAGCGGCCCTGTTGAGGATCATCTCATTGACAGTCAATGTTCGAGCCAATGTTCGATCATGACGGTCGCTCGCCAAGCTGTGTGGCAACTTGGTGTCTCTCGTGTGCATGTAAGCTGCAGTTCCCCCACCTGGACGTGTAATGCTATGCAGAAAGCCACTGACATGATTATGGTGTATCCCTGTTGCTGTATAGTCTCTGAGACTATACAGCACCTGTCACCTTGAACAGCTGCTTTAGAGTGTACACGCAATCCTGCTGACCCCACTTGTTGTAATCCTCTGTGCTCTGGTCAAACTTCCCTGCAGCTGTAGTTGCGGTGGCATGTGCTCCCTTCGGCAAGCGCAATGATGAGAATGTCCACGTCATGGGACTGTTTGATACCAAAGAAAACACAGGTGAGTGCCAGTTCCTCTCAGAGTGCTTCAGTATGACAGTGCCTCGCTGCGCAGTGCAGAGCTCTCAAGAGTCGACCGCCCCTGACTCAATTGTGAACAACACTACGCAGCTTGCATGCGCGGCACCGGGCTCGTGTGTATGCCCACGGTGCATGATGGCATTCGTCAACATCTCTTTTTTTGAGAGTACAGCTGTGATAAAGTGTTGGCCCGTGTGTTGGCAATCTAGGGTACCAAACAATGATGTACATGCGTATACACAGCGTTGTTGTTAAATTTGCTCCTGACCACGATGCAATACACCAAACCGCAACACCTGGCGTCCTCCGCGCTCGCGCATCGGAGGTGGCCTAGCCGCTGATGCCAGCGCTCCAGCGACACTGAGGCTGCAAACGCCTCTGGGCGACTACCTCCGCCGCCGGCTCGAAGCGCTCCTTCGCTGCAACCCCTGACCCGAAACTTGTAAAGGCCGTTCTCCTGCCGCAGTGGCACTGCTACCCTGGGGCCGCCTGGCACTGCTGGCGGCAGCACCAGGGACATGGCTCCTGGCGTGAGCACGAGCTCGCCCCCTGCCGCAACCAGCTTTGACGCGCTCAGCAGCAGCGCCTGGCCTGAGTGCGGCACAATGAGCGACTCCCAGAGGTCCAGCTTGACCTCCGCTCCGTTGCCTGCAATGCGCACGTGCAAATCGCCAATACCTGACGCGTACGCACCCTCGCCAGGGTGCACCGTTGCGAGCGCCACGCGCTCCTGCCGAACTGACGACATGAATGCGGTTACATCGCACCCAGGCCAAAGTGCCGGGTCGATGACGTGCCTGTTGGCGCCGCTGTCCACCAGGACCTCAACGTAGCTACGCTGAGCTGAGGTCCCTCCAGCTGCTACCAGCGCAGTAGCATCTCCCTCCGGCTCACCAGCTGCCTCCATGAAGCAGCCATGAGCTGGGCCGTCTGCGGGTGCGTCGGAGTCGCCTGACCCCTGCTTGCCTCCCCGCTTCTCCTTGCGCTTGTTGCGCAGCTCCGCGACAGAGCCTGCTGCAGGCTTCTTGCCGGCCTTCTTGGCGGCACAATCGCGTTCCCAGTGGCCTGACTTTCTGCAATAGTTGCAGGTACCCCGTTTGCCACTGCCGTGAGCCGAAGCAGCACCCGCATCTACGGCGTAGGCTGATGGGCCCTTGCCGTTCTTGCGTGCCGCTCGCTCACTGTCGTACTCCGCCTGCAGCCGCCTCTCAGCCTCGTCCAGATCCGCTGAAACCATGCAGCGAATCGTCCGGGCTACAACTCGGTATCCTTCCGCATCAGGCAGTCCTTGCAGTAGCCTTGACAGCAAATTGCCGTCCGCCACCGCCTCCCCCTGACTTGCGAGTCTACCGCGCAGATAGCGCGCTTTCGCGAAGTACTCCATGGGCGACATGTCACCCATCTCCAGCCCTCCCAACTCATCGTGCAACGCCATGCGTGACGCGATAGTATTGGGCTGATAGCGCTCCCTGAGCGCCCGAAAGGACTTCCTTCCCTGCCGCACGTTGCTTGGATGAAGTAGCACGTAGCCGATGTCGGTCGCCTTGGTGGAGATGACCGTGACCAGCGCCTGGTACACCTTCAGGTCGAGAAGGTCGTACACAGTAGTTGCGCTGTCACGCAGTCCCTGGTCGTACCGCTCGTCCCAGTCCACCATCGGCGGTGGCACTCCCTCGAGACAAAGTGCCGACTCGAACGCCATGGCGAACATCGCCCACTCCTCCTCCTTGCCGCTGAACTGCTGCACTTTGAGCTTAAGCTTAAGGCTCATAACCGTTGATTTCTTGACACCGCGCAGAGTGCCAGCCAGCGGAAGCAATATGTCCTCCTCACCTTCGTGTTGCACATCATCTTGACCAGGCATGATTGCAGAGCACCAGAGGCAGAAGAGAGAGTTCCAACTTGTGTGGATGCAAAGGAAGTGAGGTATTCACAGGATGCACAAGACACAAGGTGGTGGAATTGCTTCCCTACAGCACGGGGCACTAGAACTTGCCAGAACACGTCGTCGACGTGCAGCAGTATGATGGCGCCTGACTGATGGTTGCGCAGCACGCACGGGTCAGCAAGGCACTGCTTGTAACCGCGCTGCTTGAGGGCGATGATGAGCTTCTGATGCCAAAGCCGTGGGCTCTGGTGCAGCCCGTAGAGGCTCTTGCGAAGCCTCATGACGAGTGGCTGGCCATCCTTGCCGCGCTTGACGAACCCCTGCGGCTGATGCACGAAGGTGGGCTTGTCGATGTCCGCTTGGACAAAGGCGTTGTCCTTAGGGTCCTGTGCGCAAACAGCCGCTGCTGCAAGCAAAGCAACGAAGTGGGCTCGTGAGTACCCACGCCCGCTGCGTGTGCGTGAGGGCCGCGTTGCTGCATCTGCTGTCGAGTCAGCATCCGCAGCATCTCCCTCCCCGGCTGCTGGCCCCTGGCCTGCTGCTGCATCGCCGCTAGCCTCGCCAGCAGCCTCGCCAACAGCACCGCCCTCCTTAGCAACTTCCTCGGGCCCCTGCCCGAGCTCCTGTTCGGGCCCCTCCTCGGGCCCCGCCGCCGGCTCCTCCGCATCAGGACCCTCGCGGAACGTCACGTGGAACGCCGTGACCACCTGGCGCGTGCGCTCGTTGTACACGAGGTAACCACCCTTGGTGTCCTCTGAGTACCCCACCAGCCGCCCGCGCCACGCCTTGTTGGTGAACTTGCCGGGCTCTCCCTCCGCGCACACGTACGCGAAAGAGCCGAACACCTTGAGCTTGGACAGGTCCGGGATCTGTCCCGTCCACGCCTCGAACGGGGTCTTCCCTCCGAGCGCAGAGTGAGGGCTCCTGTTGACAAGGTAAGTGGCATGGCGGAGAGCAAAAGGCCACAGTGACCCAGGCAGAGCTGCCTGCAGCATCTCGCACCGTGCCTTGTTGTGCAGCGTGCGCAGCGCACGCTCCGCGATGCCGTTGGACTCGTGCGTGTACGGCGCCGAGTAGCTGATGTCGTAGCCGGCTGAGACGCTGTGCTCCTTGAATGACGCCGCCCTGAACTCCTTGGGCCCGTCCAAGTGCACCTCAAACAGGTGACGCTCCTTGGGCGCCAGCACGTCGCCTCGCAGCCGCTCAACATCCTCCGCCATGTCTGCTTTTGACCTGCGACAGTACACAACATGGTAACGCGTGTGCTCGTCGACGAACACCCTGGAGTACCAGCTGCCGTCGTGGCCGCGCTCCTCGTACGGCCCGGCCGTATCGCTGTGCCACACCTGCCCGGCGGCAGTTGCGCCCTGAGCGGCGCGCGGGGGGTGCGTCTGGTGTGTAGCCTTGCCCAAGTGGCAGGTCTCGCACGGTGGCAACTCCCCGTCGGGCAGCTCTAGTCCTGAGCCTTCCATGCCCGCCAAACGCCGCATGTCCGCCAAGTTGAGGTGCCCTAGCCGCTGATGCCAGCGCTCCAGCGACACTGAGGCTGCAAACGCCTCTGGGCGACTACCTCCGCCGCCGGCTCGAAGCGCTCCTTCGCTGCAACCCCTGACCCGAAACTTGTAAAGGCCGTTCTCCTGCCGCAGTGGCACTGCTACCCTGGGGCCGCCTGGCACTGCTGGCGGCAGCACCAGGGACATGGCTCCTGGCGTGAGCACGAGCTCGCCCCCTGCCGCAACCAGCTTTGACGCGCTCAGCAGCAGCGCCTGGCCTGAGTGCGGCACAATGAGCGACTCCCAGAGGTCCAGCTTGACCTCCGCTCCGTTGCCTGCAATGCGCACGTGCAAATCGCCAATACCTGACGCGTACGCACCCTCGCCAGGGTGCACCGTTGCGAGCGCCACGCGCTCCTGCCGAACTGACGACATGAATGCGGTTACATCGCACCCAGGCCAAAGTGCCGGGTCGATGACGTGCCTGTTGGCGCCGCTGTCCACCAGGACCTCAACGTAGC
This sequence comes from Tribonema minus, assembly GCA_017506865.1. NCBI lineage: Eukaryota > Xanthophyceae > Tribonematales > Tribonemataceae > Tribonema > Tribonema minus. The sequence goes on from JAFCMP010000511.1 coordinate 804,823, forward strand.
TACGCTGAGCTGAGGTCCCTCCAGCTGCTACCAGCGCAGTAGCATCTCCCTCCGGCTCACCAGCTGCCTCCATGAAGCAGCCATGAGCTGGGCCGTCTGCGGGTGCGTCGGAGTCGCCTGACCCCTGCTTGCCTCCCCGCTTCTCCTTGCGCTTGTTGCGCAGCTCCGCGACAGAGCCTGCTGCAGGCTTCTTGCCGGCCTTCTTGGCGGCACAATCGCGTTCCCAGTGGCCTGACTTTCTGCAATAGTTGCAGGTACCCCGTTTGCCACTGCCGTGAGCCGAAGCAGCACCCGCATCTACGGCGTAGGCTGATGGGCCCTTGCCGTTCTTGCGTGCCGCTCGCTCACTGTCGTACTCCGCCTGCAGCCGCCTCTCAGCCTCGTCCAGATCCGCTGAAACCATGCAGCGAATCGTCCGGGCTACAACTCGGTATCCTTCCGCATCAGGCAGTCCTTGCAGTAGCCTTGACAGCAAATTACCGTCCGCCACCGCCTCCCCCTGACTTGCGAGTCTACCGCGCAGATAGCGCGCTTTCGCGAAGTACTCCATGGGCGACATGTCACCCATCTCCAGCCTCACGCACACGCAGCGGGCGTGGGTACTCACGAGCCCACTTCGTTGCTTTGCTTGCAGCAGCGGCTGTTTGCGCACAGGACCCTAAGTCTTACCACGAGGCGGTAGAGGGGGCTCACAGCAGTGAGTGGCGCGCAGCCTGCAGCAAGGAGTACGACCAGCTCAATGGGCGGGGGACGTGGGAGCTGGTGGAGCAGAGCGAGGTGGAGCAGGGAGCTAAGGTGCTGGGCACCACTTGGGTGCTTAAGACCAAGTTCGGGGAACATGGCGAGGTGGCGAGGCGTTAGGGTTAGGTTTAGGGTTAGGGTTAGGGTTAGGGTTAGGGTTAGGATTAGGGTTAGGGTTAGGGTTAGGGTTAGGGGTTAGGGTTAGGGTTAGGGTTAGGGTTAGGGGTTAGGGTTAGGGTTAGGGTTAGGGTTAGGGTTAGGGTTTAGGGTTTAGGGTTAGGGTTAGGGTTAGGGTTAGGGTTAGGGTTAGGGTTAGGGTTAGGGTTAGGGTTAGGGTTAGGGTTAGGGTTAGGGGTTAGGGTTAGGGTTAGGGTTAGGGTTAGGGTTAGGGTTAGGGTTAGGGTTAGGGTTAGGGTTAGGGTTAGGGTTAGGGTTAGGGTTAGGGTTAGGGTTAGGGTTAGGGTTAGGGTTAGGGTTAGGGTTAGGGTTAGGGTTAGGGTTAGGGTTAGGGTTAGGGTTAGGGTTAGGGTTAGGGTTAGGGTTAGGGTTAGGGTTAGGGTTAGGGTTAGGGTTAGGGTTAGGGTTAGGGTTAGGGTTAGGGTTAGGGTTAGGGTTAGGGTTAGGGTTAGGGTTAGGGTTAGGGTTAGGGTTAGGGTTAGGGTTAGGGTTAGGGTTAGGGTTAGGGTTAGGGTTAGGGTTAGGTTAGGGTTAGGGGGTTAGGGTTAGGGTTAGGGTTAGGGTTAAGGTTAGGGTTAAGGTTAGGGTTAGGTTAGGGTTAGGGTAGGGTTAGGGTTAGGTTTAGGTTAGGGTTAGGGTTAGGGGTAGGGGTTAGGGTTAG